>PVIH01004030.1:0-63721 GCA_004025045.1 Sigmodon hispidus | reverse complement strand
CAAAAGAAACACTGCTAAAGCTCGAATCCCACATCAATTCTTACACCCTAATAGTGGGAGACTTCAATACTCTACTTTCAACCCTGGATAGATCAACCAGGCAGAGTCTCAATAGAGAAATAAGGAATCTAAAAGACGTTATGATGCAAATGGATTTAATACATATCTACAGAACCTTCCACCCGAAGGCAAAGGAATATACATATTTCTCAGCTCCTCATGGAACTTTCTCCAAAATTGATCACATAATTGGTCATAAAGCAAATATCAACAGACACAAAAAAATGGAAATAATCCCTTGTTGTTACACCAGGGCCTAAAGTTAGAGTTCCACAACATCAAAACCCAAAGAAAGCCTACCAACTCATCGAAACTAAACATCAATCAGCTGAACCATCTCTGGGTCAAGGAAGAAATTAAGAAAGAAATCAAAGTCTTCCTAGAATTCAATGAAAATGAATCTACTACGTATCCAAACTTGTGGGACACAATGAAAGCAGTCTTAAGAGGAAAATTCATAGCACTAGATGCCTATATGAAAAACCTAGAGAAATCCCACACTAGAGACCTAACAGCACAGCTGAAAGCCTTAGAACAATTAAAAACAAACTTACCTAGAAGGAGTAGATGGCAGGAAATAATTAAACTCAGAGCTGAAAACAATACAATTGAAACAATACAAAGAATCAATGAATCTAAGAGGTGGTTCTTTGAGAAAGTTAACAAGATAGATAAGCCCTTAGCCAAACCAATCAAAAAACAGAGAGAGAGTGTCCAAATCAGCAAAACCAGAAATGAAAAGGGGGACATAACAACAGACCCCCAGGAAATACAGAGAATTATCAGGTCATAGTTTGAAAATCTGTATTCCACAAAAATGGAAAACCTAGAAGAAATGGACAGCTTTCTGGACAGGTACTATCTACCAAAATTAAATGAAGATCAGATTAATTACCTAAACAGGCCTATAACCCTTAAGGAAATTGAAGCTGTCATTAAAAACCTCCCCAAAAATAAAAGCCCTGGTCCAGATGGTTTCAGTGCTGAATTCTACCAGACATTCAAAGAAGAATTATTACCGTTACTCCTCAAACTATTTCACACAGTAGAAACTAAAGGAATATTGCCAAATTCCTTTTATGAGGCCACAATCACCCTAATACCCAAGCCACTCAAAGACACAACAAAGAAGGAGAATTACAGACCAATTTCCCTCATAAATATTGATGCGAAAATTCTCAACAAAATTTTGGCAAACCATATACAACAATGTATAAAAGATCATCCACCATGACCAAGTAGGCTTTATCCTAGAAATGCAGGGCTGGTTTAACATACGAAAAACTGTAAATGTTATCAATCATATACACAAACTAAAGGAACAAAACCACATGATCATATCCTTAGATGCGGAAAAAGCCTTTGACAAAATCCAGCACCCCTTTATGATTAAAGCCCTGGAGAGATCAGGAATACAGGGAGAATACCTAAATATAATAAAGGCGATTTAGAAGAAGCCGACAGCCAGTACCAAACTTAATGGAGAAAAACTCAAAGCAATCCCACTAAAGTCAGGAACTAGACAAGGATGTCCTCTCTCCCCTTACCTATTCAATATAGTTCTCGAAGTTTTAGCTAAAGCAATAAGGGAACGAAAAGAGATTAAGGGCATACAAATTGGAAAAGAAGATGTGAAGCTATCTCTATTTGCAGATGATATGATTGTATACATAAGTGACCCACAAAATTCTTCCAAGGAACTGCTACAGCTGATAAACACCTTCAGCAATGTAGCAGGATACAAGATTAACTCAAAGAAATCAGTAGCCCTTCCATACACTAAAGATAGAAGAGCTGAAAAAGAAATAAGGGAAACATTACCCTTCATAATAGCTGCAAATAGTATTAAATACCTTGGAGTAACTATAACCAAAGTAGTAACAGACCTATTTGACAAAAATTTTAAATCACTGAAGAAAGAAAGTGAAGAGGATATCAGAAAATGGAAAGCTCTCCCATGTTCCTGAATTGGTAGGATCAACATAGTAAAAATGGCAATTCTACCAAAGGCAATCTACAGATTCAATGAACTGCCCATCAAAATCCCAACACAATATTTTTTGGACCTTGAAAGAACAATACTCAATTTCATTTGGAATAACAGGAAAGCCAAGATTGCCAAAACAATTTTACTCAACAAAAGAAACTCAGGAAGTATCACCATCCCTGACTTCAAGCTATACTATAGAGCTACAGTAATAAAAACAGCCTGGTACTGGCATGAAAACAGACTTGTGGACCAATGGAATAGAACTGAGGATCCAGACATTAACCCAAAAACCTATGAACACCTGATCTTTGACAAAGAGGCCAAAAACATTCAATGGAAAAAAGATAGTATATTTAACAAATGATGTTGGCATAGCTGGATGAAAGTGTGTAAAAAAAATGCAAATAGATCTGAGCCTGTCACCCTGCACAAAACTCAAATCCAAGTGGATCAAAGACCTCAACATAAACCCAACCACTTTGAACTTGATAGAAAAGAAAGTGGGAAATACACTTCTACAAATTGGCACAGGCCACCACTTCCTAAATATAACACCAGTGGCACAGGCACTAAAACCAACAATCAATAAGTGGGATCTCCCGAAGCTAGGAAGCTTCTGCAAAGCCAAGGACACTGTCAATAGCACAAAATGACAGCCTACAGAATGGGAAAAGATTTTCACTAACCCTACGAGTGATAGAGGACTGATCTCTAAGATATATAAAAAGCTCAAGAATCTAGAGCCCAAAATCCTGAATAACCCAATGAAAAAATGGGGTACAGATTTAAAAAGGGAATTCTCAGCAGAGGAACTAAGAATGGCTGATAGGCACCTGAAAAAGTGCTCTTCATCTTTAGCCATCAGAGAAATGCAAATCAAAACAACTTTGAGATACCACCTAACACCTGTTAGATTGGCTAAGATAAAAGGCACAGATGACAGCCTATGTTGGAGAGGATGCAGAACAAGGGGAACACTCCTCCATTGTTGGTGGGAGTGCAAGCTTTTTCAGCCACTTTGGAATGCAATATGGCAATTTCTCAGAAAATTCACAATCAATCTCCCCAAGGACCCAGCAATACCACTTCTGGGTATATACCCTAAAGAGGCACATTCACACTCCAAAGGTATTAGCTTAACTATGTTCATAGCAGCATTATTTGTAATAGCAAGAACCTGTAAACAACCTAGATGTCCCTCAACTGAAGAATGGATTAACAAACTGTGGTACATCTACAAAATGGAATACTACTCAGCAGTAAGAAAAAATGATATCCTGAAATTCGCAGGCAAATGGATGGATTTGGAGAATATCCTCCTGAGCGAGGTATCACAATCTCAGAAAGAAAAACAGGGGATGTACTCACTCATTAGTGATCTCTAAACAAACAAACAAGAAAAAAAGCCAAGCATGCCCAAGCGGCAAACCTCAGCCACTGAACAGCTTGGGATCAGAAACACCCTGGACTGACCCTTCGGACCCCACTCCAACTATAGGAACACCAGACTCACTCTTGAGGGAGGGGGGGACAAAACTGGATTTGGCTAGGAGTGGAGACTGATCCAAGCATTATTGGGTCAGTGGGACCATAGGACTGTCTGCTCCCTGCCCAGGTAGGGGATGGGGAGTTGCAGAGAAGAAAAATGACCTGATGTGGCGGGAGGGGGAAGGGACCTTGAATAAGGATATACAGGGATGGAAAAAAAATTCAGAGGGAAAGCTGAACACAAAGTAAATATATGTGTAGCAATCTTATTTACATTATCACTCTTGATAAGTCATGCTTATGATTTTTATCTTCTTTATAGTTATTGTTAACTTTTCAGCATTTTAAGTTCATTTTACTGTTTTTTTTTTGATAAATACAAAATAAATAAAGAAGAAAAAATAAAGTGGAGAAGAGACAGTTGACGTGTTTCCGTTCCTCGTCAATCATGTATAAGAGAGAAGGCTGTGTATTTTAGAACACAAAGTGTCCTGAGCCTACAAACTAGAGCTGTGGCTGCACCTCCTCAAAGGAGACTGCATCTTCCAAGAGGGGCCAAGCCAGGTCCAGTCCTCTAGGATAATAGGAGATGAACCATGTTAACAGCAGTCCCATGAACCTCCATTCTCCTGCCTCAGCCTCGCAAGTTATAATTACATGTCTATACTATCATACCCTCCTCCAAGACTCTTAATACAGCTTCATTATTGAACAGTGCTGACTTTGTGAGCCAAGAGAAAATGAAAACTATTTTACCTTTTCTGATACATTTTATTTTTTAGTTAATGTTTAAGAACCAAAGTAAATGCATTCATAGTCCTAAAAATCCAATAGCACATTGAGATCATAATGAAAAGGAGCAGGTCTTTTCCTCCCCATCCTCAAGAAGGTGACTATGTTCATCTCAGACTTTTTCCTCTATGTTTGCTTCATTGTTTAAATAAGTTATGCAGGGTCAGCAAGATGGCTCAGTGGAAAAAGGCACAAACTTAGCAGCCCAACTTTGATCCCCATGTCAACAAAGGTGATGAAGAGAACTGACTCTGTGGGATTGTCCTCTCACCTCTGACATGTGCTGTGGCACACACACACACACACACACACACACACACACACACACCTTACATATGTACACACATTCACACCAATAATAAAGTAAATAAGTAATTTCTGTAAACATGCAATTTTTCATTTGCTGTCTCTGTCACACTGTCTTATTCTATGCAGTAAAACAGGAGTTGAGAAGCAGTGCCCCTGTACCATACACTCTCACCCCAGGATTCTTTTTGTTCTGCCCTCCCATTAGCTACTTCACAGTATTGGGAAAGGGATGGGAAAAAGAATCAAAATTTGCATTATCCTTACTTCAGTTGAACTAGGTCGTATTTTTATATGTTTATTTTTTATGTTCCTGAAGTTAGTGTCTATGTTTTTCAGTTGCCCATGTTCCTCTGTACATGCCTCGGATCCTTACCATACTCCCAGCCTGTCAGTGTCCTTGACAACACAATGAAATCTCTTAGGTGACCTGTCTTCTCTCCACATTTTACCAAGGACATTTCTCCTGGAATCCTTGGTCCTGTTTAATGGTTCTGCTGCATACCTGTCACCCTGAGTGTACTTCTTACTCCTGGGATAGCAAGAGCTTTGATTTCTGCCTCCTTTAGGTGGGGGACAATCTCTGACAATTTCTTTGAACGGATACACTGCCTGTGCCTTTACCAGACTGTATGCTAGGTATGGGATTATAAACCAGACATTTGGCTTCAGAATAGTTGGAGATAACTGTGCACTCTCATTTACATAATTTATCCTGTGTTCATTTTCTCCAGAGTACACCTTTAGATTCTCAATAAAATTCACTGACCTGTGCCGAGTCTCTATGGTCTTCTTTTTCCCTGTAGTCCTTTTTAACAAACCAGAAACCAGAGTGGTACTTCAAAAATGTAGGTCTGTCCTGCTGTTTCAAGCTCTCTATCTCTGGTGTTTTCTAATTACACTTAGCAGTGGTGTACATCAGGTCATGATATTGGGCTCCTTGATCTAGCCCATGTCTGACCTCTCATCTATTACTCTTACATACAGGTGGTGATGTAGCTTTGCTAGTCTTATTCTGCAGGGGGCATACCAAGCACATTCCCCTCTGGAATGTTCTTCTCTCAGACATCCTGAGGAACTGCCTTCTGTGTTCCTTGAAGAGACCATTCCTAATCACCCAATCTAAAGCAGTAAACCCACTCCCAGCCCATGCCCCTGTTCCCTTACATTGATTTATGATATGCATGCAGGATGTATCCAGCTAGAATAAAACCCCATGAAGCCAGAAACTTAATCTCAGTTATATGACCCTTGAATATAAAATGGGCTTTGGAGCGATGGGCTTTTGAAAAATATTTGTGGAATTAACATTAAACAAAAACTTTGTCCACATGTAGTCTCAATCATTTGAGGCACATAAAACAAAATGTCAAATGGAACTTACCGAAGGCCCAGTTCCTGCTGCCCAAGAGCCCAAGTCCAGACCAGCATCGTGCAATGAGAATGTGTATGAACCACAGATACGGTTTGTACTTGCTGAGCCCAATGACCTGACTTTGACCCCAGAAGCCCATATCACAGAAGGAAAGAAACAGCTTCTGTAAGTTGTTCTTTGATTTCTACACATGCATGTGCATACACCCCACATGCACCCTCATACAGGCTAAAATAGTTTTAAATGTGAAAAACATATGCAATTAATTATAATATTTTGTTTAACCCACTCATTATCTAAAAGATAACCACTTTAACATATATTTAGCATGTAAATTAGACATTTACATATTTTTATGCCACTAAGTCTTCAAATCTGTCCAGTTTACTGAACTTGTCTCAATCTGAAATTGAATTTTCATTTGTATTTAGATCTTACAGTTCCCAGCTGATAATGTAGATTTGAAGTTTCACTGCCTCCCTAGCATCCTGGGATATCCCTCTGCTACTCTAGGGATTTGATTATTTGTTTTGGGGCCTTGGACTTATACACTCTTTTGGTGGAAGACAATTTCTGGTAAATGTTCCAACCATTCTCAATAATTGGAACAATTGAATCATGTCATTTTCTAAATATAAATTTATTAAAATTATCAAAATTTCTCATTCAGTTCTTTAGTCATACTGGTGATGTTGAAAGGCTTGGCTTCGTAACCATGGACAGCATAGGCCCATCGGACAGTCAAGGCATTTAATCACTTGGCAGTGAATGAAAAGATGGCACAAAGGGGAGGAGCCAAGTTCCGATGCTGCTTTGGTCCTCACCCTCTTCATCTCGTTCTTCAGGACTGAGCTTACTGGTCAGTTTCTTCCACGGATTCCCAGTTGGATTAGCTGCCCTCAACTGTAAGCTGTTAGAACGCTATTCCACACCCATCGTTAGCTTGTTTGCTGTGCTCTAAGTGTCCTCTACTATATCTATCTGCATTTCTCACCAGTTTATAAATGCCATATGGCTAGGTTCCCCAGGGCCGAGTCCTCCATACGGATTTATGAATGAAATGGATGAACTAAATGAATGACATAAACTGTCAACCTTAAATGAAGAAGTTCTAATCTTGTTAGAGAAACAAGGTGTGAAAGGAAACCAGAAGACAATGACAGCGACAAAGACACAAGCCGCTCCTGAAGGGCCCTGGGGGAAAAGCTAAGAAAAATCTATTATGTTTAACTAGGGGCTGCTTTGATGGTGGTCATCAGAGACATCCAGGTGTATCTCAGCAGCTCACCAGTGTTCTCATGTGCTTATATGTTCTTTAAAAGGCATTTTAAATGTGAGTAGA
This sequence comes from Sigmodon hispidus, assembly GCA_004025045.1. NCBI lineage: Eukaryota > Metazoa > Chordata > Mammalia > Rodentia > Cricetidae > Sigmodon > Sigmodon hispidus. The sequence continues at coordinate 56,368 of PVIH01004030.1, read as the reverse complement.
TTGAGTTTGGAGGCCTGGCTTTTTTTTTAATGTTTGCTCAGCTACTGTCCTTCTGTTACTGTGGTCCCCTAAAGGACAGCCACTATGCATACTAATTGAAATGGTGAGCAAGTTGGAGCTGGCTTGGGGCTGTGTGTGATTTATGGGCATTTGATCTAAAGATACTTAAAGGATGGAGTTATTGGAGCAGGAAGAGGGAAGGATGTGATTAATCACAGGACAGATTACTAAATGGCTTCACTAAAGCATTGCAGTAGATGCTGAAACCAAGAGTCTTGTTCAGCCATGGAGGCAGCCAAGGGTGTGAGCATGTGTGTGAGCAGGGCAGAACAAGGGGCGAGATGGACACAGGACATAAAAGGAAGCTTTTCCAGCATGTGAGATGGTGCCTGTGGGATTCTTGGGGGATATATTTATCTTTTAAATTTTCTTACATTCGTCCTAAAGCTATCTGTCATGCAGTGGCCAATTTCCTAACTCTGCTTTCATCATGAGGTTTCCTGGGTGTTTGTGAAATGGCCAAGGAGAAAAAAAAATACAGTTTTACAAATTCATATTTTACAACTCCATGTGAGTTTTAATTTTTCCATTTCTCTAAATATTCCCTCACTTCCTTCATGTACCTAGGCTGTAGATGTAGAGTTCCCCTTGCAAAAGAAAACTACTGGCACCAAGCTACCTGGGTACATGTCAGAATTTCCTAGTATCTCTCTAAGTAGAAAAATAACCATCAGTAATATGTAGGTAGTTTTCTAAAACAGTGTGTGTCTTCTGCCCAGGGCACTGTGGGGGTTGTTCAGTAACTCTCTCTGCCAAGCACCCATACCTGTTCCTCTAACTTCAAGACTACATGAATGCTGATGTTTTAGAAATAAACAAATGGGTTGTGAAATTCAAGGTGGGTCTCAGCTACATCCTCCCCCTTGTCTGTTGCAGTATTTTTACATTTTTTCACATGCGTATGTACGTGTGATATTCTGTGGGTCCAAATGTCAGTGGGCCCCTGGGTTGCACTTGTGCGCACCTGTGGGTACAAGTCCAAGGTTGACACTGGGGGTCTCCCTTGACCACTCTCTACCTCAGTCACTGAGGCAGGGTCTCCCAGCAGTGACATCAATACTGGCTAGGCTAGCTGACCACCTTACTTTACGGATCCCCTATCTCAGACTTCTGAGTGTTGGAATTGAAAGCTGGCCACAACACCCACCCAGCATTTATGTGGGTGCTAGAGAGGAGATACGAATGCGGGTCCTTACGGCAAATGCTTTGTCCAGTGAGCATCTTTCTAGCTAGAAAGAAGGAAGATTATATAAAAGGAAAAATAATTTTTCAAAATCTGCAGTCGGGATGGATACTGAAGTCAGTTTGCCTTTCTGTCCCTGGGGGTGGACACTGGAGTCAGTCTGCTGCCTGCCTGTCCCTGGGGGTGGACACTGGAGTCAGTCTGCTGCCTGCCTGTCCCTGGGGGTGGACACTGGAGTCAGTCTGCTGCCTGCTTGTCCCTGGGGGTGGACACTGGAGTCAGTCTGCTGTCTGCCTGTCCCTGGGGGTGGACACTGGAGTCAGTCTGCTGCCTGCCTGTTTGCCTTCAGATGCTACAGATAATGCAAGTCTCTTATGTATTTGCTATCTTCACTTTACAACAGATGTCAAAAAGCCCAAAAACAATGAATAGACTCAGAACTGAATTGGTTGGAGGACTCTGCTATAGTCAATGTGTTTTCCCATCTAAGTATGAAATTCATTTTTGTGGTTTTTTGTTTTTGTTGTTTCTAAAAGGTCTCATGTGACCAGGCTTAAGTAGCTAAGAATGACCTTCAACTCCTGATTCTTCCTGCTACTACATATGGCCAAGTGCTGGGATTACAGACACGTACCACCACACCCAGATATGTCAGGCTTAGAAAGATGGCTCCGTTGGAAAAAGGCTTGCCTCACAAGCCTGATGACCTGAGTTTGTCTCCCTAAAACACATATGAAAGTCTGGCCCAGTGGTGCACATCTGTAATTCTGGTGATAATGAGGTAGAAGGCAGAGACTGGTGGATTCTTAGGAGCTGTGGAAGGGGAAACTAATGTGACCTACATGGCCAAAAAATTTCCAGACCGATAAGAGACCAAAAAGGTATCAGGACCTGAGGCCTGGCACTAGAATTGTCCTATGACCTTTACATGTATGCTTCGTATACATGAACCCCCATCGACATGTGTGCTCTCCACACACAATCATTCACACAGATAAGTAGTTACATTGTTATTAAACATGAAAAGTAAGTTCTGTAATAAAGGAGCAAGAAGGAGCTTAGGTCTCTCTCTCTCTGAAATATGCACATGAAAGTACATGCCATAGTTATTCAAGATGGCTTCCATCATACATTCTGATTCAAGGCTGATGGCACACAGTCCACACCTATTCCATGTGTGTGAAAATGCTAGATCAGCTGCACCCATAGATTTTGTGGTACATTTTTGAGTCTGTTGTTGTTTTGAAGTATTCACCCAAATGAGAAATGTTCTATACTAGATGCAAAATATTTATCATTTCACTTCCTCCCACCGTGATGAAGTTAGTTCAAAGGAAGAAGGGGGAAGGCATGGGAAATAAATAACTTGGGAAAATCAATGGCGTGGCCACATTAGCCATTAAATATTCAAGATTGGGTTTGAAAAATATCATGACATTGTGATCTAGAGCCAGTTTAGGAGGCATCTTAGTAAGACTTGAGGCCCAGATAATCTCACTGGTCTCAGCAGCTGCTTTCATTTGATTAGTAAGATGATTCATTTTATAACTAACATCCACAGCAGCCATAAGCTGGACCAGGATGCCTCTCATGTGAAGGTGTTGGTGTGCAGATTTCTCTGCCTTTTGCTGCCTTGTTCTGCTGTGATCCAAATGCTGGTGGCATGTGAGAGGCTGTGTCCTTATTCAGCCTCTGTAGCTAGCTTTAGCCAAGGACTGCAGAGCCGTGAGGTACAGAAATCTGTAGTCTCAAGCGACTCTGTCAGCCATTCAGCAGTTTGGTGTTGTGCCACCACCCTGGTAACAAGGTTCTTCTGTGGTGGGTTAATATTAATGCTCAGTGGCTCACAGTGGCATCTGCTGTGCAACTGGGAGGTTTTATTCTAAACACTGGATCTGTGGGATTTTCTTCTAGTTCTCTTTCAAAGTCACTTCCTTCAAAAGAAAGATGTCAGGCATGAAAATCAAGGAGGGCTGCCTCTTTCATACAGGAAAATGGCGCGTGTCCAGCCTTTTCCTCCCCTTGTCCATGTTGGTTCATTGTTCTTTTGTTTCACATCCTGTCTTTTTTTAAATATGAACAAGAAGGGGCTGTGCTTAATAAAATGCCTACCATGTATTATGTGTGTGACTTCCATTTCTTATGTGTGTTTATTCCAAAAGTCCAATGACTGAAAGTTTGCTTTGTTTCTTCGAGGACACGAAGACTTATTGTTGCTGCTTTCAATCTCCCTGGCTGCAATTGTTTCAGGTTCACTAATTTCCACACGCCGTGGAAACAGCATTCAGCGCCCCCTACCCCCATGAGAATACACTCTTTCTGAGCCACCCCTACCCCCATGAGAATACACTCTTTCTGAGCCACCCCTACCCCCATGAGAAGACACTCTTTCTGAGCCAACTCCTCCCTCCCATTTCCCAGGTGACTTGAACAGGTGGTACTCCAAGAAAAAGAAGGGGCGTGAGAACATGGAAAACAACTACAGAAACAACACATAGAAAACAACTTCTTTCTGTGTGAGCCACATGAGCTGGGGTTCACCCTACCCCTATACTTGGTTAATATCATTAGAGTTGATTTCTCTAGGACTTTTATCATAAAGGCATGTTGGATTTTGTCAAAGGCTTTTTCAGTATCTAAGGAAATGATCATGTGGGTTTTTTCCTTCAGTTTGTTTATATGATGGATGACATTTACAGTTTTCTGTATGTTGAACCATCCCTGAATTTCTGGGATGAAGCCTACTTGATCGTGGTGAATAACATATTTTTATATGTTGTTGGATTCAGTTTGCCAGAATTTTGTTGAGAATTTTTGCATCAATGTTCATGAGGGAAATTGGTCTGTAATTCTCTTTATTTGTTGCTGCTTTGAGTTTCAGGGTTATTGTGGCCTCATAAAGAGTTTGGCAATATTCCTTTGGTTTCTGCTGTATGGAACAGTTTGAGAAGTACTGATATTAGCTCTTCTTTGAATGTCTGGTAGAACTCTGCACTGAAACCATCTGGGCCTGGGCTTGTTTTATTTGGGAGACTTTTAATGACAGCTTCAATTTCCTTTGGTGTTATAGGACTGTTTAAGTATTTAATCTGATCTTGATTTAATTTTGGTAAATGGTACCTGTCCAGAAAGCTGTCCATATCTTCTAGGTTCTCCATTTTTGTAGAGTATAGATTTTCAAAATATGACCTAATAATTCTCTGGATTTCCTGGGGGTCTGTTGTTATGTCCCCCTAAGAAAAGGGAATTGTATAAATTTCTTTTGACTCACAACCTTCTCCCCATAGTTTTTAAGTGGCTGATGACCATTTCAGAATTGCTGATTTTAGATGACACTGACCCATCTCCAAAAGTGGCATCATGGATCTATTTGAGGATGTCTTTTAGCTATAAATAGACTGAGAGTTATGGTGAAAATCTCCAGTGTCAGTTTGGAAATGTGGAATGGGTGATTTCTCCCAAATCTTTAGGGCTGAGTCCCTAATGGAGAGGTGCTGCAGCCCACAGGAAGATCTGCTTCTCAGGTAGTTTTTCCACATTTCCTTTCATCCCAGAAATCAGAATCTTTGATGTGACAATTTTGTCTTGGGGAAATAAATTTTCTTCCTGGATTGATATCTCCAAGTCAGAGTCATTAGCTTCATCCACAGGTTTAATATAATGTACAGGCAACTATTGCCAGATGCTAAAAGGCTTGGAAATAGCTTAACTTTCTTCCTATGGTAAGATTTTTTTTAAGACTTTTGTTGTTTTGTTTTTCAAGACAGGGTTTCTCTGTGTAGCCCTGGCTGTTCTGGAACTCACTCTGTAGACCAGGCTGACCTCAGACTCACAGATGTCCACCTATCTGCCTCTCGAATGCTGGGATTCAAGGCATGTGCCGCCACAGCCTGTTGCAAGATATTCTTACTTAGTTTTGAAAGATCTGAACTGCTTCCCTCCCAAACAGTGGGAAGTAGTCTATCTTCAGCAGCAGCAATGCAGAATAGGGGCACTTATGTGCCCCCCTTAGTTCTATGCTTTGAATGAGCTTTTGGGAAACTGTGCCTAGAGGACCAGCTGGAGCCCCAGATAGTCTGAAAGCCTTGTGTTAGCTCTCCAGTAGCACTGCCCTCTTGATTTCACTTTTTCAGCCCTTGCAAATTGCCTGATTTGTGTGGAAGGTTCCTAGTCTGAATTGTGTGATACAGACAGTCAGTGGGAAATACTGAGCACCCATGCTCTCAGCAGACTGTGAGCCAAGGTTCAGATTGTAAGCCCTCTTAGATGTGTGCTGAGGGTATAACTCAGTAGTGGCTTGCCTAGCAAGCCTGTGAGGCTGGGTTTGATGCCTAGCATTGAAAGAAGGAGGAAAATATTTATGAATGAAGCTTACTTTCCTGAATATCACTAAATCCTCTCATTAATTAATTAAAAGCTAATAATTATATCAAATCCAGGATATAATTGTGTTTACCTCTAGGTGGCAAAATTAGATGGATTCATTGCTTAAATTTCGTCTTGCTCCATTTCACCATGCTTGCCAGTGTAGTTTTGTTACCAGAAACCAAAGCACCACTGTTACAGAGTAAAGGAAAATGATGGGTGATTCTAAGTCAGTGCAGTGACACTAGTCTATACCTTTCCTGGTGCAAGTGTGACTCGGAATTGACTTGAATTTTTCCAGCATCTTCTACCTCTCCATCCCAAATGTATTTACTTTGCCTACAGTATTGTGTGTGTGTGTGTGTGTGTGTGTGTGTGTGTGTGTATGTGTGTGTTGGGGAGGAACAGGTATATTCAAGGGTATGTTACACATGTTCTCTACACATATCCAAAAACTGCATGGCTATATGCAGGTCAGAGATAGGTGTCCCCTCAGTCGATATCTGCCTAACCTTCCTTGCAGACAGGTCTCTCACTGACCTAGAGCTTGTTTTTTTGGCTAGACTGGCTGGTCAGAAAGACCTGGGGCCCTGTCTGCCCCCCACCAGGGTTGGGAATACAGGTTCATGTATTCAGTTTGTTTTCAGGGTGCTGGGGACCAGAACTCAGTACTCCTGCTTACACCACAAACCCTTTCCCCATTGAGCTGTCTCCCTAGCCCATACTGCATTTAAATGTTTTAATACTCACTGCCAAAAAATTCTCTGTTAATCAAAATGTTGAATTTTCCCTATTGCTCTGTCCTATAAGAATCAGAAAAATTAAAATACTAGAAATCCCTTATCCTATGATTAAAGATCATTATTATTTTTATCATTATTATTAAGCTCTAGGGCTGGCTCCAGTAAGTCAAGATATAACAACCACTTCCCACCCCCACCCCCACTGAATGTGATGTGCAGTTCTTAATCCTAGCACTTGGGAGGCAGAGGCAGGCAGGTCTCTATGGGTTTAAGGACAGCCTGGTCTACACAGTAAGTTCCAGGACAGCCAGAGCTACATAGTGAGCCCTGTCTAAAATTAAATCAAATTACATTCTGAATAAATTTCTTTCTGCCAGGCTTTAGCAACAACAACAAAAAAAAAAATTGCTTTCCCTGGATGCAATTTCTCTCCTATTTTTCTCAGATAAAGAATTCTAAAATATTCTGTAAACTGTTGTTAGAATCTTTCTAGTCACTTGTAGTAAAGATTAGAAGTGTTGAGACCATCTTTTCATGTTATTTATTTCTCATGGTTTGGAATCCTCCCCCTCTGCCTTAGCAGGAAGATGGTTGTCTGTTCCCTTTACATCAACCCTAGTCCTGGAGGCATTTTATAGATAGTCCTTCTATCACATATTGGATTGAGTTCCATATATATAGATTTAGATTATATATATGTATATATACATATATATACGTATATATAATCTTTTTCATCTGAAACCAGATAAGGGAGGAACACAGAAGTATATGATTGCTTTATGATATGATGTGCAAAAATTCCCACTTGAAAAACTTTGTATCTGCATCCATTGCTCCTTACAGTATGTGCTTGGCCTTTAGATTCTTAGAAGCAAGATGGATCCCAGGCCTCAGAGCTGAAAGGCACATGTGAGGTCCCTGGAGAAGCAATGTAAGAAGGCAGCAACCGACTGAGCATAGACTGCAGAAAAGATGGTGGACAAAGAGGGAGTGGGAAGAGATCACAGCAGCTCTCTTTACTTTTGATTTTTCACATTTAGCTCCACAAAGTGTGACCTACTTTGAAGATCCCCCAGGCTTACATGTAAAAGCTATCAAGAGGAACCTTTTAAAGAACCTGAAGACTATAGGGGTCTTGTGAGCCCAGGGCGCCCTCCAGCGTTGGTTGGTAAACAGTTCTCAGGAAATTTATTTCCCAGCATGAATCCTTTTGATTTGGTTACTTCTTTTTTCTTTTTCTTTTTTTACCCTTTGCCCCCATTGTGACAGTCTCACTACCTAACCCAAACTGGTCTGGAATTCACTATGACATCCACAGCTGACCTCAGCCTCCATGCCCATATAGCTTGCCCAGCATTCCTACTTGTTCCCAAAGCTTCTCAGATCTGCAACCCCACCCAGCTAGTATCAAAGTGTTTATTTTTTTAGACCTTTCTAGAAACAGCAAGCATGGTTACCTCACCATGGGAATTAATGCTCTCGAAAGTTACATTTGAACTTCTGCCTACCTCCAGCCACAGAATGGTACCTAGACCCTTTCCCTCCCTCCCTCCCTCCCTCCCTCCCTCCCTTCCTCCCTCCCTCCCTTCCTTCCTTCCTTCCTTCCTTTTCTTCTCCAGTCTCATTTAATCTATATCTATATCAAAGCACGCCTCCTATTTGTTAACTTAGGCCAGGTGTCAAACTAGGCTTGTGAAATTCTCAGAAACCTGCACAAGTTCTTATGTGCCCCAAACTTCAAGAGCCACAAGATTAAACAAAGAAATTCCTTGCTGTTCTTGCTTGATCTTGTCGAATAATACATGATATTGTTAATTAACTGTCACACCCCCAGCTGCTGCTGGAGTAAATATTCTCTACGGCTCATGTGCTCATGTGTGGTATATGTGTGTTTGATGTGTGATCTATTGTGCACTGTGTTCCTGGCATATGCACACATTGTGTGTCAAATATATTGTTTTCAGTGTATATGTGATATGTATGGGATATTGTATAATGTATGTAGTGAGTGAATGTATTTTTGTGTTGAACATAATACACATATGATATGTACTTGGTGTCAAGTGTGGAGAATGTGAAGTGTGCATTTAATGTGTGTGTGATATGAATGTTGGTATGCAGTGTGCTCTGTTTTTATAATGCATGTGCAGAGCATACATAGAATGTGTAGTGTATACTGTGTAGAATGTGTGTGGCTATATATTGTACATGTATAATATATATTTATATTGTTATGTGTAGTGTTTCTTGTGTATGTGTAATATATGTGCAGAGTATTGAGTGGCGTGTGCTATGAGTGAAGTGTGTATGTGACTGTGTGGCATATGTGCTGGAAGTACATGTGTGGGTTTAGTGTGTAGTGTACACCAGGCTTATATGTGGGGTGTGGTATATGTATAGTGTATGTACTGTGCATGTAAAATGTGTGTATGTGTGAGAGAGAGGTCTAGGGAACATGCCTGTGAGATGGGTAGTTGGAGGTGGAGCACTCACTGAACTCCCAGAGACCAGAAAAGTCAGGACAGCCTGCCTGTGCTTGAAAAAAACCCTGAGGAGGAACACTTCTTCACACCCTCTCCAGATGGTTCTGGAGAAGCAGGGAACCCTTCATATCAACTGTCTAGAAGCTGCTGAAATCAGTTTCAATGAGAATGGCCTGGAAGGAGATTCAAAGACCAGGAGAACCAGCTACAACTTTGTCCTCTAGGATTGACCACAGTTCTGAGCAGTTGACTTCGTCATCAGGGAGCTTGATGATGGCCAATGGAGCCTGGGAAAAGCTTGAGCTTTACTTTCTTCTGCTGTACAAAGCAAAATGATACCATTTCAGGTCTAAACAAACATGCTGCCAACTAAAAAGGGTTAAACCCAAGGAGATAAAATCTATGATGTTTCAAATCAGAGTAGCTTGTAAAGTGTAGAGTCCAATTCCTGGTGAACTTATGGGAACACAGGCTCACCACTACTTTCTCATCTCTACTCTCTTACATTAGGTAGTTTATGTACAAAAATACAGAGAACCCAAGTGAGAGGTTAATGGTTGTTGACAGTTGGGTACATCCATGTGACCATGGCCAAAGTCAGAATGTAGAACATTCTCACCTCCCCCCAAATTCCCTGACTCCCAGTTTTACTCCATTCCCCCCCTCCCCCCGGGAATGAGCTGCTCTGGTTCCCGCAGCCAAAGCTGAGCTCTTCCTGATCCAGAACGCCATTCAGATAAGCTATAGAACCTTTTGACGTCTCTCACTCAACATAATGTTTTAGAAATAATATATGCATGTTATCAGTAACTCTTTTCTTTCATTGTTAAATGGCATGCTGGTGTATAAATAAGGCACCATTTATTTCCCCACAGTCCTGTGAATAGAAAGTCTGGTTGTTGCCAGCTTTTGTTTGCTCATTTATTTGTTTGTTTGTTTGTTTGTTGTTCATTTGTTAGAAGCATCTGTTTCTTAGGGTTTGCTCACTGAAGATTCTCTAAGGGTCTTCCAAAGGCATCCTCACTCTGCTTACGTGCTCTCCTCTCTTGGATACCCAGGATGGAGATGGCCTAGTCATAAGCCAGTGTGTTTATAAACAACTGGCAGTACTCCACACTTTGCCACCTCAGACTCCCACACATTATGTAGGGGGTACCATTTAACCCTATCCTTCCCAGTGCTTGGTGGATATGCAATTGACTCTCCTGTAGTCTTAACTTACATTTCTACAAGGACAGAAAACATGAAACAATGAAAATTCAATAATGAGATTCACAGCCTTCAATCTTCCTATAGATGATCTACAAATAGGATGCAGAAGTGTGCACCAAACCTAGAGTCCTAAGTGCTTGTCTGAAACTCAAGCAAGTGGGCTATAAGACCTTTGATACCTGGTGTAGCAGGAGCTCTCTGAGAGAGAAGGATGCTGGAGACAGAGAGAGCCAAAGCAGCTATGCGGCTCATGACAAAGGGATTATTGTAAATAGTACGGTTTGTTTTCAGTAGGTTTTAGTTCATGTTTCTTTAATCTGAACATAAGTCACAGGAGACTAAAATGAAGGTGAGGAATAGGGCTTCTACTGTTGCTGTGAAGAGACACCATGACCTCAGAAAGATATTTAACTGGGGCTAGTTTATAGTTTGAGAGGTTCACTCCATTATCCTCATGGCTGGGAACATGGCAGCATGCAGCCAGACATGGTGCTGGAGAAGGGTCTGGGAGTGTTACAGTTTGGGAGGCAGCAGGCAAGAAGAGGATTCACAAGTCCTCCAACAAGGCCACACCTCCTAATAATGCCATTCCCTATGAAATTGGCCTATGAAAGCCATTTTTATTCACACCACCACATTCTACTCCCTGTCCGCCATAAGCGTGTAGCAAAATATCCAGTCTAACTTTATTATTTTAGTACAACTTCAAAAGGCCCCCTAGTCTACTACTGCAGCACACTGCTCTCTCCCAAGCTGGTTCCACTTCCTGTCAGCAGCTTTCCTCAGCAGGTGTCCCATGGCTCTAGCATCTCCAACATTTGGGTCTCCAACACCATCCAGGCTTCATCTTCACAGCTTCACTTGATGATCTCTCAAGGTCTCCATGCAGGGACATTTCTGTCATATGCCTGGTGTCAGTGGCTTCCCTTAGTCTCTGAGAGAGATTCTATAATCCCTTTCTTGTATCCTTGACTCTAAGGCTGCAATCACATGGCTGAAGCTGCCACATTCTGCTGCTTGCTGGGACTGAAACATGCCCCATGCCACTGTGTCCAATTACATCTTTATCACCTTTCTGTTTTCAATGATTTTTTCCTTCATTGCCTAAGCTTGGCTGTCCTGAAACTTGATCTGTAGACCAGATCAAGTTAAACTCAGAGATTCACCTTCCTCTACCTCTGTAGTTCTGAGATTGAAGTCATATGCCACCACACCAGACCCTAAACTTTTCTTTAATTCCTTTTCATTTAGAAGCTTAGCTGGGTAAGATCTAGCCCAGAGGTCACAACTCTCTTTATTCCACTTAATATCAGGCTTTTCTTTACTCTATTTATCGCAACACAGGACTAGTAATTTAGTCACCAAGGCTTGCATGGTTCCTCTTCTATGAAGCACCTTGAATAGGCAGATCCATGCAGACAGGAAGGGAAAAGTTCATTCCACTTCCTGGTGCCTTTTTCTCCTCAATCTGTACACCTTGTATTTTCCCTTGCTCAGCTTACTCCTTTTCATTATAGATATTCTAAGAATGAATACTAATAATCACACAACAGTCTTTACTAGGCAGTTTTGAAATTTCCTCTGCTAATGCAACTAATTCAAAACTCTTCAATTTAACCTCAGGCAGATTTTTTAGACAAGGACCACCAAGGCCAAAGCCACCCCTCCTTCCCAGAACTGCTTCCAAGCAGACAGGCAGCACCAGCTACCATCTTGTCTTTGGAAAGCAACATATCTAGGAGTGGACAGTCCAGTGGGGCAGGTTCAGGTTTGAGGGTGTTTTTGCTGTGTTCTAACTTTGCTCGTTCTACAAGGAACCTTTTAAAGTGTGTCTAGAAGATTGGCAGCCCTTACAGATAAATTTTATAGCAAAGGGGAAAGGAAGCAAAGGAACATGTAACAAAGCCTAACATGTAGGATGCTTGATCAAATTTGAATTTCAGGTAAATAGCCTTTTTTTAGTATAAGCACATCCCAAATATTATGTGACAAATACTCATGACTCATTTCTCCACTTAAAAGGGGAGGAGACTGGAAAGGTATCTCTGCAGTTAAAAGCACCTTGCTCTTACAGAGGAGCTGAGTTTGGTCTCAAGCAAGCATCTCAGGTAGCTCACAACTATCTGTAACTCCAACTCCAGGGAATCTGGTGCCTCTGTGGGCACCTGCACTCAGGTGCACAGACATACAGAAAGGGGAGGTGGGAGGGAGCTTAAATATTTTTAATTTAAATAATATTCTGGATTTTATCTGCCCACCCTATAAAGATTGTTGGAGTATGAAACAAAATGGCATAAGGGTGTCTAGCACACAGTGGGTGCACTGTTGACATTCTAAGAGCCTTAGTTTGCTCGGCTTCTTCTGGTCCTTTCCCAACACCATTCTCATCTGGTGGCCTGGCCTTAAAGATTCTACATGTGCTGAGAACTAGCATTCCAGCCAGACCTAGCATCAGTCACCCCTGCCAGGGCATCAGCCTGCTTGTTCACCCTTAAGTTATTGGATCATTCCTCAGACACAGCAGCCAGTGACGCTGAATGAAAAATGGCTGCATTAATCCCAGACTAAGTCACTCTGGGTTTGATTTTTCTGGCGCCATAGCCCTAGAAAACCATTCCTCAGGGTGCACCAGGACCAGTCATTTCCACACAATCAGTTGCAGCCAGGAATGTATTTTAGGGCCAAGATTAATGGTTCACATTGTCAGCCTTTCCAGAGAGCAGAGGTGAAATTCTACTCTGGGTAAATGCAGACATGTTAAAACAAAAGGAAGAGGGTGGAAGTGTAGAAAGAGCACTAGAATGTCTATCCCAAGGTCATAAATCAAAGATCGGCAAAGTGAATCTGTCTCTGCCAGCTGTGTAATTGATTTAGGCTACTAAGGTTTTACTTCAGACAATCTGAAGGAAGATGTGTTTTTATAGACATGTTGGGAGACACACCCCTGGGAGTCCCGTATTGGTTTGCTGACTCCTGAATTCTTTATTTTTCTAAAAGGAAGACTAATATGTTTGAGAAAGTATTAGCTGTGTCCATGAGGAAATAAATTCATTAACCCATAGGGAAGTCTATTTTCCACATTGATCACTCACTGAGATAGGACCAACTTTTTCAAGGCTCAGGTGAAAAGGTGAGATTTTAGGGGATCCCCCTCCAGTCACTAGCAACCGAGACACCTTCTTGCTTCTGTTCTGTCTTATTAGTGTTATCATTGGCCACATCGAATTTATCCAACTTCTAAAATGTTGCAAGTTTTTACTACTGTTCTTGGAAACAAAGTTACAACAAATACAAGTTCTACAGTTGCATTTGGGGGCATGCTTGCTGGGTTGAGCAATAATGTGTAAATGGATCTAGTGAGACTTTTTGGTGGCTGTGTTGCAGACCTCCACAGAAGATTTTTTAAATCTCTATCAGTTTAAAACAGTTCAACTATCCCACATTATGTCTTGAATGGCTACTCCATTAGGCATAGTTTTCTAGGTTGCTTTCCTCTTCCTGACACTTCTATGGGCTGCTTTGCCAACCATCAGGGCATGAGGAAGCACAGGGACATAAAATAGGTCTTGATTTCATCACAGGTATGTTGTTCCTTTTCTAGTAGTTGGCTGTTTGGGCTGTTTAGCCAGAATTCCCACACACAAAACAAGTAAAATTTAATACAACAAATGGAGGAATCCAGTAAGGACATAGAAGATATAAACAGCATGATCAACAGACTTGACCTTGTAATGCACACACACACACACACACACACACACACACACACACACACACACACACACATATTACTTGGAATGTTCTAGACAAACTTTGATTTTAAAAGAACCCAGTAATGAATTCTTCATTATTTAAAGAAGCGTTTATTGAGTTGCTGATACCATGCTAAAGATGACAAGGCCTGGGGCTTCCCCTCAAGGAACAGACCACAGATAAATTCTTGGTGACTTTTAGTATGGCTTTCTCGTATGTCAGGGCTATGGAAATATATAGACAACCCATGTAAGTGAGTAGGAGAAGGTGACTCCTTACACTTCATCGGGAAGGTGTACAGAGCCTGTGCCTGCTTGGCTAATGGAAGAATAAACTTTAGGAGTGCTCCTAACTTGAGTGGTATCTAAAAGCTCTCTGAGCCACTAGGCCACAGAACAGAATATGTGATGGCAGGCCAGATGTGAAGGTACACACCTGTTACCCCAGCTCTCAGGAGACTGAGGCAGGATGGATGGTCAGTCTGAAAGCCAGTGTCAACTATGTAGCCAGATCTTGTTAAGCCAAACCAGCACAAACATGGCAGATAGAGTGCACTGGCACAAAAACCCAGCAAAAGGCTGGGGAGAAGCGTGTTTGAGAAGACGGAAGGGATGGGCAAGAGCTACTGTATGAACTCATCCTAAAGGATTTTAAGTTAGGGAGGTAAATAATCTGGTTATTTAAAAAATTATTTGAATTTTACATGTATGAAGGTTTTTCCTGCATGTATGAGTACCACATGTGTGCCTGGTGCCTGAAGAAGCCAGAAGAGGATATCAGATCCCCTAGAACAGAATACAGATGGTTGTGAGATGCCATGCCAGGTCCTGTGCAAAAGCACCCAGTGCTCTTTACCACTGAGACATCTTTCCAGCTCCTGTGATCTGATTTTTATTTTCCAATATTGATTATATAATAAAGCTAGAGCAATCCAGCTGGAAGTTAGAAACTCCATTAGAGAAGAGCAGCATTTGAGGTACGTAGTGACAGGGCCTTGGTCAGTCACAAGAGGTAGAAGACAAAGTTCTGGAACCCAGAAGTCTCTTTCCAGGTCAGGTATTACCTCAGCCAAGAACCATGGACTGGCCCAAGGCTCAAGGTCTCAGAGCAATAACCAGAATATGCATAGGTAAGTATGCCATCAGCAGGCATAGCCATGCTGACCTGAACCAGCTGTGCCTTTGTTTACCAAGGTGGCCCAGGCAAGATACGAGTAGGGAGGGAGATAAAGGAACAAATTTTTGGAGAAACACAGAAAATAGAATTGCATTGCTCTGTAATTGATACCGCCAGGAGGGAAAAATGGAGGGGAGGCTAGCACTACATTTTTGGAAAGTCACAGATTCTCAGCACTTGGACTAATCTCAAATCTCAGCATTAACTTCTTCCCACAGCCAAGAGCAACTTTTCTGGCCAAGGCTGACAATAACAGTTATCTATGGGTATAAATATAAGTGCTTGGAAGCAGTTTGACAATAAATATGTCTATTTAGCAAAACAACAGTAATAAGTACCCCATTGCCATCTCTGGGGTCTGTAACCTTCTGGATCATGGGCTTTGACCAGTTGACAATACCAGGCTTGTATTGTAAGACACCTCAAAGACAATTAGAAAGCATCTGGCTGCCACCATAACATCCATGCTGCCATTGTACCAGCGAGCACGCCTTGCCTTGCAGGTCAGTGCTGTGAGGCTGAGCTCAACACTGGTAAACACACTGATGGCGCTTCCTTCCCTGCATAGCACTTCATAGACCCCAGTGCTACAAGAAGGAAGTGTTTAGATCACTTCCAGCTTTGACTTCTCTTTTATATTTTTTCCATTGTCTTTAAATTTTTAATGTGTATGTATATTTTGTCTTGCGTGTATATCTGTGCACCACATGATTTCAGTGCCTGAGACCAGAGAACAACTGAGTGCCTGGGACAGGAGCTGCGGATGATTGTTAACCTCCATGTGGGGGCTGAGAATTGAACACTAGCCCTGTATGTCAGTCCCTAGTGCTCTTGTTTAGTCTCTTCTCCAGCCTTCCCCCCACGGCTCTCCCCCAACCATGCCCCCCCCCCAGGTTAATGTCCCAAAACCAAAGTCTGCTGTGTTGGGGATTTCTGAGACCTCCCTAACCATTAGCTCCTTGGAAATTGTCCCATACCCCATACTGAGATTTTATTTAATTTGGGCTAGGTGTTGGTGCTACACACCCTTTAGCCCAGCATGGGTGGGACTGAAGCAGGTGTGTCTCTATGAGTTGGAGGCCAGCCAGTGATACATAACTAATACATAACTAATGAGACCTTGGCTCAGAAAACAAATAATAACTCATGTCTTCTAAGTACCATCCTTGAAAGGTCCTTTTTTAAAATTTATTTATTATATTTTTAATTATCTTATGGAGTTTATTTCCATACAGGCTTTTCATGTATACTTAGCTTTGGTTAAATTATCCCCTCTTTTCTCCTGTGTCCCACTACCCTCAACTCCCCAAGACTAAGAGTTCAGTGAAAACTGTTCTCTTTCATATACAGACACAAGGTTGTCTCTAGTACTTTCTCCTGGATACCCTTAAGTCTGTCCACACTGTATTCTCAGTGTTCATGTTGATCTCAATCAGAATCCACGCTATTTCTTAAGAAATGCCAATGTTCAATAATGGCATGCGGTATCTCCAGTTCTCCTTTCTTCTCCCAGCGCCTAAGTCACTCCAGTGTCAAAGGCTTGCAACTGTGGTTTGTTTTTTCCCTAGTGAGAAGTGATATAAGATTATGTAAAGTTTTCAAATTAAAGAAATAATGTCAGAAGAGAAAGTGCCCATGAGCAAACTCTTGCCTTGAGTAACTACTCAAAACAGCTCAGTACATTTTCTGCCCATGACTTTTCTTGATCAGATAATATGTTTTATGTACATATAAAAAGGAAATGATTGCTATTTGCACTTTTGGGGGGAGTTTCTCTCTTTCCATTTGCATATTTTCTATGTTACGTCTAAAAAGTCTGCCTCATTCTTGTCCAGTATTGACATGATTTTTATCAGATGGCCATACCATCGTATATCTCTCTGTTTGCACACTGGCATTATTATTTATCTATCCATCTTTATTTTTGCTACAAATAAGAGATGAAGATCTTTGCAGAACTGTCCAGCTGCAAGTGATTGAATCTTAGCATCTCGGGTGGGATTGGCTGCCTTACAACCCCAGTTGCTAGCCAGACATTCACATTTCATTCTGATTATATAGTTTTTCTATTTTAAGCCAGGGATATATTAAGGGTATAAATTTTTATTTCTGTAGCAATAATATCAGAAACTCACCTGACCATTGTCACACACACACACACACACACATTTTTTTCACTAGAAAAAAATTAACTTGGAGCCACTTTAATAGAGAACTTTAGCTGGTCTGTGCCTACAGAGAATACCAAGACTATGCAGATGATGTACTTCTTAGTTTTTCAGACTTGATGTCCTTTACAATGCTGAAGGTTTTCTTCAACACATTAGATCTGAGTCTTGAGCTTGAAATCTCCCTTCTTGACAACGACAGCTTTGTTCATAATATCAT
Source organism: Sigmodon hispidus (assembly GCA_004025045.1). Lineage (NCBI taxonomy): Eukaryota > Metazoa > Chordata > Mammalia > Rodentia > Cricetidae > Sigmodon > Sigmodon hispidus. The sequence continues at coordinate 39,002 of PVIH01004030.1, read as the reverse complement.
ATAACAGGTGACAAGAAAGCAGGTCAACAAAGTACATACCAAAATACCAGGGCTCTCAGGGTAAAGTCTAGAAAAGGGTGTAGGAGCCGCTTCCTGTGTGTGTCATATACTTCGCCTGTATTTTGGGTCCTGCAGCGGCAGCAGGGTGAAGCTGGCAAGGGCCTGGATTATTATGCAAAATGCATCCAGTTTTTATTAGAGCCACACTGATTAAAGCCAGGCTAAAATGGCCTTCTGAAATTCCTTCATTGAAGTCCTCCCTTGCATGGAATTTACATTATCTGGTAGATAAATCCCACAGTGTGACACTTTAATGAGTATTTTAGCAAAATCTAAAGGACAATTAGAAGCATCAGCTTTGCAAGAATCATTTTTAAGACACACATTTAATACATAAATAAATAATAAATAGAGCCAATGGTAAGGATTTGTTTGAAAGAATCAATTTTGCTAAATGCAGACATGTTTGAACACACAACCCACTTTTCCGGTGGAGTTCGTTGTGACTCCACTGTCCTCTTCTTTGCCCTCCTTCGAGGTCATTGTGTAGAGTCTGAAGAGAGCTGGAATTCAGATTTCAGCTTCCGTCAAAGGCACTCTAGAGAGCTGAGGACTCAGGCGGAACAGTGATGGTGCTCGGGGATCCAGTGCTCCATTCTATTTTTGTCTTTAATGTCAGAACGGTGTTCTAGTTTGTAAGGCATCCGAACGGTCATTTCTCAAGTCCCTTGTGGTGCCTGTCTTCCTTTCAGGCCCAGGGTGTCGGTGAATCTTTTACTGCAGTAGGCATGCCATGAGAGGAAGGGTATCCATTTCCGCTACCAGGACTCCTCCCACAGCTCCAGGACACGCCCTCTCTCTCCAAGTCAGTCAGTTATAAAATAATAGGTAAAGGACAATCAGTCTTGGATGACCTTGCCTATTTCAATTCTTTCTAACTTTGACATTAGAAACTCTCCAATTTGCTTTGTTCTGAGTTCAAAATGAGGAAAAGGAATTTGGCCAGAGCATTTGAGAAAAGGCTTCTTGAGAGAACAGATGGTTCTCCGTCCACTTGGCAGGATATACTTTCTTCCTAACCTGATCCACCATGAGTCATACGTGTTTCCTAACAAATCTGCCTCTTCCTCTAGACTCTACCTCCCCAGAGCTAGAACTTAGGCTCATAATCGCCATACCACATGTGGTGACTGGCTTTCCATGCCAGGTGTGTTAACCGGCACACATAGGCACCATGTATTAAGTGCAAAAACAAACAAAAAAAGAAACAAAAGAATTACTGGATTTTAGGAAAAATAAATTCGAAACAACACTTTATTAGGTATTTGTGAGGGAAAAAAATGCATTTTTAACTGGCAAGCAATGGTGGGAAAGCCATGTATTAAACAGAGCTGCAGCAGACAAAGCGATGACTGTAGTGAGCAAGTCAATGTCTTCCTGTAAAATTAACCAGATGTTCGGGGTGATGAGGTGACTCAGCCAATAAAGGCACTGGCCACCAAGCCTGACACCTGACCTCAAGTCCTAGAGCCTACAAGACACAGAGAGAGTGCAAGTGAGGCACACGGGCACACACAATAAATAAACAAGTGAATATAGACTCTAATAAACATTTACAAATAAATCCAAACAGAAACTTAACAGACGATTCAAGTGTCTAACCTTATATATCCAAACCAAAACTTTTAACATGCACAAAAAACTGTTTATAGCAACTTTATTACTAAATATCCTAAACTGGGAACAATCCAACAGTCTATAACCCACCAACACATGTGACAATTTGCATGAATCTCCAGTGAATTATGCTAAGTGTAAGAACCACATTCACAAAGTCACATACCAGTCAAGTGTGGTGATATGTGCTTACAATCATAGCACATGGGAGGCTGAGGCAGGAGTATGAATGCAAAGCCAGCCTGGGCTGTACAGCAAGACCTTGCCTCAAAAAACAAACAGCTACCCTGTAGTGTGACTCTATTAGCACAACATTCTGAAAAAGATAAGATCATCAGGACAGAAGAGAGAGAGATCAGTGGTCACCAGGAGTCTAGATGGGGAAAGAACTGACCCCCAATGACAGGCAGCACCAGGAGTATCTTAAGGTAAAAGAATATATTTGTCAAGTTTATAAACATATATAAACTCATTTTGCTGTATCTACATTGACAAAATAAATCAGTTTTCTTGTTGTTTAGTGTGAATTCGTAGGAAAAATAAGAAGAGGGAGGAAGCATGGGAAGAAGAAACAAGAGAGAGAGAGAGACCGAGTACCCTTGGTCTTGGTAACCTACAATGATTTTGCACACACACATATACACATACATACTAAAAGAGCAACCCGGGACTAGGGGAACCAGGGTGACATTGGTGAGTCAGAAGACAGGGTTCCTATTTTCTTGGTGGAGAAAGGGCTGGATAATAAACATGGAAATGAATGCAGGGATGTCCAGCAAGTGCCCAGCCAGACAATAAAGCAGTCCTGACAATAGAGAGTAAGTTTAGTGTTTTGGCTCCTCTGAGGAGACAATCCTGACCTGAGCTCTAGAAGAAATGGAGGTTATCATCCAAATCATCCAGGCAGAGCCTTCCAGACAGGAAAAATATCAAATGCATGTAGGAATCTACAGTGAGGACGAGATTCCTACAGAGACTATAAAATAAAACAAATCACCTCACACATAGAAGCACCTTTCAAATACATGGTTGGGATTCTGGAAAAGTCGGTGGGGCTGGACTAGGTGAGAAAATTAAATAGCCAAAGAAAGTGGCTCTGCTGGGAATGGGGGTCATTCAGACAGGCCACGGAGCCATGGTGACATTGGCTTTGGCATTGCATGTCACACACACGTCAAGCTGTGGGAGACTCACAAAACATAGCCAAGTGCTCTGACTCTAATTTTAAAATATAATTCATAACAGGGGTGGTGGCTGTTATGGTTTAGATATGAAATTTCTCCAGAGGCTCATGCATCTAAATACTTGGTCTCCACTGGGGTAGGGGAGATTATGGGCCTTAGGGCATGGGGCCTCACTGAAGGCTGTGTCTTGCTGGAGCCAGGCCTCTTGGGTTCCCATTTAGGTTCCCCATCTTCTTGCAGATGTTAGCAACAGTGGGCTAGTGGTCTTGTGGGGATGCAGCCCAAGATGTTCCCTCTACCACATCTCCCCTACTCCACACTCTTTCCAACCAGTTCTTTCCCGGAGTTGACCTATCAAGTGTCCTTCACAGCGATAACTAAGACTCATGGGAGTTGAAGAACAGACCGACAGTTTCCTAATTTAACAGCTCCCCCTTCCCACCACAACAAAGTTTAGACATGAACAACATAAATTTGCTTTCTTACATTTCTAGTGGTCAGACCTTTGAATATGCTAACAAGGCCTCACAGCCTCCTCTGGCGGTTCCCAGAGACAGCTGCAGTCCTTGTGATTCCAGCTTCTCTAATATACCTTGGCTAGTGTTCCTACATACTCACAGCCAGCAGTGCAGCACCTTCAGATCCCTCTTCCCTCTGGTCTCTGCTTCTCTCAGATCTTATCCTGTCTGTGTGTCACTGGGCAGACTGCTTAGTTGTTTTTTGTCAACTTGACATAAGTCAGTGTCATCTGAGAAGAACACCTCCCTCAGATTGGATGGCAGGGGAGAGGGTAGGGCATTTCCTTTATTAATGATTGGCTTGGGATGGCACAGCTTGCTATGGGCAGTGCCACCCGTGGGCAGGTAGTCCTGCATTGTATAGTAAAGCTGGCTGAGCAAGCTGTAGAAAGCCAGCCAGTCAGCAGTGTTTGTCCACGGCCTCTGCTTCAGTTCTCACCTCCAGCTTCCTTCCCTGACTTCCCCTCATGATGGACTAATCTCTAAGATGAAATAAACCCTTTTTTTCCCAAATGGCTGTTAGTCATGATGTTTATCACAGTAACAGAGAGCAATCTTGAACACTCTGTCTCCCTGCCTGTCTGCCTTTCTAAGGGTGCTTACGTTTACATTTAGTCCCCTTTACAATACTGGATGACCTGTTCCTGTAGGGATCCTTAACCTAATAACACTCATGCCTCCCTTTGCCTCCAGTGTCCTGGAGGTCTGTGTTGGAACTCAATGGATGTGGGGTCACTTTTCTGGCTATCTCCCAAGTGCTGTGCTCTACCCATTGTGGTGACATGGTTAAATCACCTTGACCTATTTTCCATTGAAAGTGTCACCTTGTGAACTCTCACTTTGAACTGTGACACCAGAGCCCTCATCTCTTGTCTTTGGTCTTCCACCCGATATTCTGTAGAAAGTGTTATACCTGAAATTTAACTCAGTCACTGCAGGGTTTTTCCACCCAGTGTTGAGAATAATAAGGTTCAGAGTTCTTTAAAGAGAGTCTTTATGTGAAGCTCTGAAATCACATGAGATGTGCACATTATGGTCCCTTTGTTCTGTCACAGGGTTTCTTCTGTGTTTGTGATATGTGAGACTTCTGAATCTAGGTTATATGAGACATTGAAAGTAATCATGCTTCCTGAAGGCTAATCACATAATTAACTTAGCAACCCACATATTCTCCCCATATTAAATTCTTGGAACAAAACTAATGCAAGATTACTATTGCATGCTGCTGGTATGGATGCCTCTTGTACAGTGGAATGTTCTCATTGTGTGAGTCCGGGTGCTGGGGTGCATTTCCATCTGGAATCCTGACAGTAGAGATTGTGTGACATCAGCCTGTAACTTTCAGGAGTATGTCACTTCCAATATCTCCCAGGATTCCCACAAAAGACAACCGTACAGCTCTCTTGAGGGAATGTAGACTACCTCCCTTTTGTTCACTGAAGCCCTATACTCCTCAAGCTTAGCTGAAGATTAGCAGTCCTCCTCACACAGTGTGTCTCTCCCTCTGTAAACCCTGCTGTGGCTTCACTTAGATTGGATGCACCTCACTCTTTCTTATTTGGAACCCTATTTGAGTTCTGCTTTTGGCATTACATTCAAATACCAGTGCCTGAAGGCATTTCTTTTCATTCTATCTACCCCATTGTGACTATTACTATATTGTAATAAAATTTCCATTTTTATAATATCCCAGCATTTAAAATGTCTGCTTAGAAGTTGGGATTTAACTTGCTGGTTCCCTATGATGTCTAAGGGCAGAGATACAGGTCCTTGTTTCTTATAAGGGTGCTTTAAAATCTTCATCCCCCCAGAGAGCCAATAAAGGTGACCTAGTGAAAGGACTGTAGAGACTGTAGAGAGAGACTAGCTGGACACACTACAGCACCTTGGAGTCCCCAAGCCTCAAAGACCAGCAGTGGGAGAACTGGCTGTGGAGAGCTGAGGAGACAGAAGCAGGGTACTCCTCAGCCTGGCCAGGGAAGGGAGGAGGGGGAGAAGGAAAGCATGCTCCACTTAAACCTAGCTGGGAGTCAGGTGTGGTAAGAGAGTCATATAATCACACTGGTCAGGAGGCAGAGGCAGAAAGGTTATGAGTTCAAGGACAGCATGGATCACATAGAGAAGCCAATGTGAATTCCACCCTCAAATTTGGTTGGGAGCTGGATAATGAAGCCCAGAGAGGGCCATTTCCTGAAAGACAGATAATAAAGAATGGAATATGGTCTGGAAGAATAAAAAGAAGACACCCAGCATGGAGGCCTGTTGAAAAATACATTCTCCCCATTAGTCTTTGGAGTTCGATTTTAGGGAATCCCATGTGTACCCCAGCTTAGATCCTGACTCTTTTTGAGTACCTTTGTCCTCATCTTTGCCCATGAGTGAGGCTCTTAAATTGAGCAAGCCACTATAAGTGAGTACCAGATCAGCTAACCCCTCTGTGGACAGTAAGACTTGACTAATGAATCACCCCACACAGTGACTTGCCCAGCTGCAGTGTACAGGAGCTCCCCTTGACTCTTTGATCCTTTTTCAGGGTGGAGCTTCAGCATGGGCTCAGCCTACCAGTTCCACAGCTGGCGTGTCTTCGTCATTGTCTGTGCGCTCCCGTGTGTCTCCTCTGTGGTTGCCCTCACCTTCATGCCAGAAAGCCCCCGGTTCTTGTTGGAGGTAAAGCTTGTTGTTACAGAAGTGTGAGTGATCCACACACACACTGGGAAGGCTTCTTTGCTGTCTCCAGGGAAGCATGTCTGCCTCTTCGAGAGGTGCTTTCTCCCTACCTACTGTGGGATTTTACAGGGTTTGATTTCATGAAGACATGCTTTAACCAAAGAGGGTATAGAAAAACTGTCTCACAGCCAAAACCATACATGCTCTTTCCCTAGGCAAATAGCTTTTACTCAATGAGGGGGTTATCACTCACTGTTTAATAAATGAAGCGCTATCATCCATAGATGCTATTTCTAGTTGAAGGCACATCCTTTGAACTGCCGCTTCATAGTGGTATCCTCAGCCTGTGTGGAGAAGAGCTAAACACATTTATATGGTTCCCTTCCCTGTGCTCTGAAAACTCAGTGTGGTTGGTTACTGAAAGGTAGTAACGTCTGGCTCCTAGCTCTGACTGCCTGTGTATTTCTTAGGTGGGAAAACATGATGAAGCCTGGATGATTCTGAAGCTAATTCATGATACGAACATGAGAGCTCGGGGCCAACCAGAAAAGGTCTTCACGGTGAGTCTGTTCCTCAAAGAATCTTTGAGTTCCCGACATGTGGTCTGTAAGGGGCCAGACTTTTAAGGCCTTGCCAGTCATAAAGTGTCTGACATAACAGCTTAGCTCTGTCTTTACAATGCAAAAGCAAGCAGCCATTGAGGATGTCTAAACCATGGGTCTTGGCTGTGTTCCAATAAAACTTTATTTATATTGACCATCCCAAGGGCTGTGTTTGGCCCAGAGGCTACCAACCTACCCACACCTGTCTAGAACTCCAAGTTTTTGTGGTTGGTTAAGCCATAATACTAACCTGAGAGAGAGAGTGTAAGCAGAGAGAAAATAATTTAGTCTCAGATTTATTCTGATGCCCTGGCTCAGTACCAGAGGCATTGGTTGCAGGGATCACCAGTAGATTCTCTTCATCTTGCTATAATAGAAGACTGGCTTTTCTGCTGGGCCGCCACCTCTGCTCTGTCAGGCCATTACTCTTACCTCATCTGAAACATGCTCACACATGCAGCTTAACCTTAAATCCAGGCTACCCTGGAGTCTCCAAGGTAAAGCATATGTATCTGAGTTTAAAACCAGCTCTGTCACTCACTTGCTTCATAGTTGGAGCAGTAAGACCACGGCTCTGCACTGGAGCCTCTCATCTACACAGTAATAATAGTACTGTCCTGATAGAGTCCTGGAAAAGATTCGTTTTTATCTTATTTATATAAGTGTGTTTTGTCTACATGTGTGTGTGTGCACCACATATGTGCACTGTCTGCCGAGGCCAGGAGAAAGTACCAGAACCAGAGTCACAGATGGTTGTGAGCCAGCCACCATGTGCGTGTTAAGAGCTGAACCTTGATCCTCTACAAGAGCAGCAGGTGTTTTTAGTTTCTGAGCATCTCTCCAGCCCCTTCTTTTTTATTGTTGTGTGTATGTATGATGTGCCAGCTTTGGGGATTCCATGCTCATCGTTTGACACAGTCATTCATTGAAGAATATCAGTGAAGTAGATTAAATGGCCCAGATCGTCAAATCTGACCCCCACCTCCCTGGCAATGAGATTACATGTGTGCATTTGCATGCCCAGAGCATTTATGTGGCTTCTGGGATTTGAACTCAGGTCCTCATGCTTGAAAGGCAAGCTCTCTACTAATCGGGTTATCTCCCTTGTACCCCAAAGCAGAATTATTCTTAAAATAAAGAACCACAAGGGGTTAAAGATATGACTTCATGGCGAAGATCACTTACTGCTCTTCCAGAGGACCCAGGCTTGACTCCTTATACCCACTTGGAGGCTCACAACCTTCTGTGACCCGGTTCCAGGGGCTCTGATAACCTTTTATGGCCTCCAATGGCACCAAACATACTGTAGTTCACAGACATTTATGCAGGTAAAATACCCATCCACATAAAATAAAAAATGTAAAAATAATAATAAAAACTAAAGGACCACAAGACCAAAGAAGTCTTGAGCTATCATCAAGGTTCCTGATGTCATTTAACCCTCCTTGGCCAGGTGGTCATAAACCCTTTAGCAAAGATCTTATGGAAAATTGTTTCTGCAGGGGCATGCTGCCCTGCTCACCTGCTTCTTCTTATTGAAGATCTGGGTGGTCAAGCCTACTCAGCCATTCTGGACATTGTGACTATGTAAGAGTTAGTGAGGAATAAGATGAGAACATTCCAAGGCCATGGGAAAACTCAGAAGCATTGGCAAAAAGCCACTGCAGGAGTCTACCAAAACAAGTTTACCCTGTCTCTTGCTGTGTGTACAATACAGTGAAGTTGCTTTGAGCATGTTCTTGTTTTAAATCAATATACAGTTATGTGAACTTTAGAAGATGACATTTTTCAGTCCCAGGGTTGAACTTCTTTTCATCATGTCTTTACTGTAGATGCTGATTTTCGTGCTTCTGCTTTCAGCTGACTCAGAGACTGTATTATCTATACGTGGGAGTGGTAGGTGTAGGTGCATTGTGTGCGCATGCCTGAGGGTGCTCAGAGGCCACTGAGTGCTCTGTTCTACCACCTGCTTCCTTGCTTTATTTCCTTGAGAAAACAAACCCAGAAATTCCCTTTCTCTTCAGCCACCACAGCACAGACATGGCCCAACTTTTTACATAAGTGCCAGGAATTTGGACTCAGGCCCCTCATGCTTTGAACAGCAAGCTCTCTGACCTGTGAGCCATCCTCCTGGGCCTCAGCTGATGTCTTTTTAAACTCTATCTGCTCTCCTTGGCTGTCCACAGCTGCTGCCTGCATCTCTCACTCCTATTGCACAGACTTCCTGAGATCTACATACATGGATCAAAGGGCTCTGTGGCCCCTGTGTGACCTGTGATCCTTCAGAAGCTACGTCCTAAGTCAGAACTTCCCATTCTGAAAGTTCTCAACCTCTTCCTTATCCCAAATGCCATCAGCAACAACTACCAGCACCATACAAACTTAAACTTACAATCCTATTTAAATTATGAGATATTGGCTCTCATGCAACAAATATATTTCAAATAATTATAAAAAATAAATATTGATGGTTGGACAAGTGGAAGCACTCAAAAGTTAAATAGCTGATGATAAAAACAAACAAACAAAAACTGTTGTAAGCCCAGTACTTAAAAGCCTGAGACAGGAGGATCTCAAGTTAAAGCTTCATCTGGGCAACATAGTATGCCACTATCTCAAAAAGGAAACTAAGTTCTCCATATACTTTATTTGGAAACTTCTGAATGGATTTTGTTAACTAGAGACATTGTCTTTTGTAGTCAAAAGGATATTAGTACCTGCCTAACACAATTTGAAAGACACCAAGATACCCAGACTCCAGACTCCAAACAGTATCTCCAATAGAAATGCCACTTAGGATTTGGCAGAGAAAGAGAGACAGGGAGGGAGGGAGGAAAAGAGGGGGGGAAGAAGAAGAAGAAGAAGAAGAAGAAGAAGAAGAAGAAGAAGAAGAAGAAGAAGAAGAAGAAGAAGCGCCTGCATTTCATGCCCCATACACACCAGTGTGTCCTTTTTACCCTTGCCCTACATTGGAAGCCTTGCTTGCCTGTGCTGTGGATCTACTCCTTAAGTCACAGGTGTAATTGTCATGCTGAATCTTCCTCCTTCCTTTCTGAAGAGTCAGGGTTGGTGCTCGAAAAGGACCGATCTCACACTATAACCAACTGTGAGCTCTGCCAGCCGGCCACCGTGTTAATCTGTGGTTGAAGGAAAAACAAGTCATAGTCACACTCTATGAATAAATGTCAAATGGGCAAGTGTTAACAACTATACTTAAAAGCCAAATTCATCAAGAAGTAGTGCCCCCCAATAAAATTACCTCCAGGCAAAGTAACTAACGCTACATGCAGAAGCTCATGTCTCTGGTGTTTATCTGCTGTCACCGGTCTTTGTGGTGATGATGCAAGGCAGCATCTTTATCTCCTGTCACCCATCCTACTTGCTCCCCTCCCCATTTCTCTGTGGCATCCCTGCCACTAAATCATATTCAGTCCCTTTAGATGTTCCTTGGATCTGTAGGTCTCTGTCAGTGCTCTCCTGTGTATGCAGAGTTCTTATCAAATCCTACTTTCTCCTCAGAGTTGTGTTTTGCTCATTTAGAATAAATAGTCTAAATTCAGCAACTTCAGTGAAGAGAACTCAGAACTTTGCACTCTGTTGCTGTCCACAGGTAAATAAAATCAAAACTCCCAAACAAATAGATGAGCTGATTGAGATTGAGAGCGACACAGGAACGTGGTATAGAAGGTGTTTTGTTCGGATCCGCACAGAACTGTATGGAGTAAGTATGGGCTTCGCAATAATCTATACGTCCATTTCTGACATTTGGGAGTAGTCATAAAGGGGAACTGACTAGTCCTGTCCCACAAGGAGACCTTGTCCCCTCTGACTAGGTCACCTGAGACCAGGCAACTGAACCTCTTCCAGCTCAATGGTGAGCCAACATGCTTCATCTTGAGGAGAAAAGTATCAGGCCAGGAGTTAAGGCAATGGAAGTTTGTCTTGCTATCTCTTTGCCTCTAGGACCCTGAAGATAGGCTTGGTGATTGTGGCCTATAATCCCAGGTACCCAGGAGGCTAAGGCAGGGGGATTGAAAGTTCAAGACCAGCCTAGGAAGCTTAATGAAACCCTATCTCAAAATAAGAAAAGTAAAAGAGAGGCTTTGGGATGTAGCTCACTGGTAGAGCATTTGTCTAGCAGCCATGAGGTCCCAGGCCCAGTCACTAGGACTACAAATAAATAAATAAATAAATAAATAAATAAATAAATAAATAAAATATGGAAGAAAGGAGGAAGAAAGGAAGATCCTAGGCTTTTCCTCTGCATTGATGTTAAGCCTTTATATTGTAGTTGAAATTAATTCAGCTCTTTAAAAACTTGGCTCTTTTATAATTTGATGGAAAGATATGGGGAGTGGGGTCACTATGTACTGTGTAAGAACACTAATCATTCTATATTTCACAGATTTGGTTGACTTTTATGAGATGCTTCAACTACCCGGTCAGGGAAAACACCATAAAGCTTACCATTGTTTGGTTCACCCTGTCTTTTGGGTAAGTGACATTTAAATTCTCAATGGACAAAACCAACTGTCACATTGTGACTACCAGTCATTTCTTTGTCTCTTTGTCTCTTTCTCCTTCCTTCCTCCCCTCCCTCCTTCCTTCCTTTCTTTCTCTCCAATTTTCATATAGGTCAATTCTGCTAAGTTGCCAAAAATAAAAGGAATCTATTGCAGTTTACATTTGCTGACAGTCACAGTTTTGATACCTAATAAACTAACCTTTCTATTCATCTTGCTGGGAAACTGTTCAGACAAATCCAGTGGCACTTGGGAAGTCACATAAAGCTCTGAGTGACTCACCAGTTGCTGCCCTCTGGCCTCAGCTCAGCCTCAGCCATGCTGGCCTATCTGCTTCTCCCTGAACTTGAATCTTTGTGCCTCCAGCTCTGCCTGGGCTGCACCACCCCCAACCAAGAGCACTGTCCCAGGCAGGCAGCTGCCCTCACTCCCTCACCCCTTCACCTCTTCCTCATGTCACCTCACGTGACTCTGTCCCTCCACCCTTTGTCCCCTCCCCCTCTCTCTTTCTCGCCTCCATTTCTTCCTTCCCTCCTTCCTTCCTTCCTAGCATCACAATTTCTCCATTCTACACTCCCTGTTCCCATCTCAGCTTTATTATTCTTTGTGGCATTTTCTATTTTCTACAATACAAAATGTTTTTTGTTTTTTTAAAAAAAAAAAACTTTATTTATTTACTTATTTGCCTTGGTGTTTGCCTGGAACTGGAACTACAGACAGTTGTTAGCTGCCATGTGGGTGCTGGGAATCGAACCCGGGTCCTCTGGAAGAGCAGACGGTGCTCTTAACCGCTGAGCTATTTCTCCAGCCCCACAAAATGTTTTTTAAGATGTATTTTACTTACATACATGTGTGTGAGCATGTGCACATGTGGTACAGATACCAGAAAAGAGCACTGGATTCCTTGAAGCTGGATTAGAGGTGTTTGTAGCATGCCAGCTTGTCACATGGGTACTGGGGTGCAGCAAAGACTAATAACTGCCGAGTCCTCTCTGCAGCCCCCCACAAAGTCTTTTTTTTAATTCTGCATAAAGACTAAAAGAGGCTGGAGAGACCGAATAGCTGTTAAAGACTAAAGCTCACTACCAAAATCTCAAGATTAAAGGTTAGGCCTCCTGTTCTAGAGGTACCACGAAGGAATGAGCTTTATGCCATCTTTATCTCTGTTATACACACACACATACAGACACATCGCTATGTGTGTGTGTGTGTATCCTTGACACATATGTATATATATATATGTGTGTGTGTGTGTGTGTGTATGTAATGTATATATCCATAGATAGATAGGTAGGTATGGATATATATATTCCTGACACATAATAGGACCTCAATAAATGGATTTTGCCATATAAATAAAACTGCCATATGCATGTGCTAAGAATGGGTGAGGTAAAGTTATAGTTTTACTTACTGATACTCAATATCTCTACTTTAGAATGTATGTGTGAAACCCTGTCACCTCATCTCTATAGAAGAAGCAATGAGATAATAACCCTGCACTGTCAGGTCCAAAGGATCTGGGTGCCTGGTAGAGTTCAGTATTATAACCATACAGGTTCCATCTCTCAGCATCTGTAAACTAACCCAAGCCAAGAGACCCCTTTCCTACCATTGGAAAGGTGTGATAAAGTGAAAAGGGATGCTGTGGCTGAGGATCCTGGAAGCCCATTTTGCTATGCAGCTTGGTTAGCCATGTGATTTTGTTCTCCATTTCTAAGTCTGGGGGCCTAGAGTTGGGAGGCATAGCTTGGTGGTATAGCACGTGCCAGGCATATGTGTTTGTGAAGTCATGGGTTCTATCCCTAGTTCTGGGGGTTGGGGAAGGGGTATTTAAGTAAACTCTCCCAACTTCTAAAATACATAATTTTAGAAGAAGATGGAAATGAATAGTATTCAGTTTCTACATTAGCTGCCCGGAGTTTGGTATGAAAAGGACATAGATAAAGAAAATGAGTAGCCAGTACCCAGTTGATTATCTTCAATGTAGTCAGCACCCAGTTGATTATCTGGGTAACTTAACTCATTGCTGACGAGTTGAAGTTTTATCACTTCTTTCCTGAAATCTCAGCACTGCCTGCTATTGAAAGGACATTCAGCAGATGTTTGCTGAATAAATAAAATGTCAACTAAAACTCCACATCATTGATGGTGGACTTCCCAAGATAATGTGTTTTCCATGTCATTTTACATTTTTGCCTTGTGACTCTGACTAGAGAGCAACCCACTGATGTTATAGCCCTGAGTCATTGCTTGCTCAGTGGCCTCCCTCATACTCCCACTGCCCTGATGCATAGTCATGAAGAACATGGGGGTAGAAATCTATGGGACTCTGAGAAGTAAATGTCTGAAGAGTACTGGTGACATGATGATGATTACAATGACTCATTTGGTCTTTGGGTACTCTTGATGTGGTAGGCACTTTGCATCCTAGCAACAGCCTGTATCCTATATAGTTGTTGTAAGTGTGGTAAGCCAAGACCAAGTCAAGGGGCCCAAGTTCACACTGCAGGCAAATGACAAGACCAGGACTTGAGTTCAGTCTACTTGCAAACCACTTCCTTGCCCAAGATAAGCTAGAAGGAAACTGGAGTATACAACAGGATAGTCCCCTGGTACACTCCACCCCAGATTCATAATGTCCTGGGTCAGGCCAGGTTCATAGACATGGATCCAGGCATCACAATTTGAAAACTGCTATATTAGAGTGATACTATCTGATGCAAATACAATTTGATCTTTTTGATATTTTCTGGTAGAGACATCTACAAAAGAAAAAGTGGGTAGATTTAATTTTAGTATTGTTTCATTCAACTCATTATGTCCAAAGTAGTATCTATGATCAAATTAATAAATAATTTTTACATCCTTTTTTGCAACTCTTGAAGACTCTTGTGGACAACACATAACCAAATGGGATGGCCACTTTGGGGGCATGTGATCAGTGGCTACTGAACTGCATAGCCTGGCAGCATGCCACAGCTTTAGAGTCATACATTAGAGATCATTACAGGAAGTAGGAATAATCTTTATATTCAGGCTGTCCAACCAGTAGAGTGCTTGCTTGGTATGCGGGAAGCCTTAAACTAAGCCCCTGTAGAGCATGCATGTGGCATATGCCTGTAATCCAACCAGTGGTAAAGCAGAGACTGGAAGACTGGAAGTTCAAGGCCTTTTGCAGCTACACAGCAAAGTGTTAATCTTTTCCAATAAAAAATTGGGAGTCTTTCAGAGTCTAGTCAAAGTGAGGGAAGAGGGATTATATGAGCAAGGGGAGTCAAGACCATGATGGGAAAATCTACAGGGACAACTGAACCAAGCTCGTAGGCCAACAGCTATGGACCCTGCATGGGACCAAACGAGGCCCTCTGCATGTGGGAGAGAGTTGTGTAGCTTGATCTGTTTGAGGAGCCCCTGGCAGTGGGATCAGGCTCTATCCCTGGTGCATGAGCTGGGTCTTTGGAGCCCATTCCCCATGGTGGGATGTCTTGCTCAGCCTTGATGTAGGGTGGAGGGGTTTGGTCCTGCCTCAAATGAAAGTACTAGACTTTGCTGACTCCCCATGGGAGGCCTTACCCTTTTGGAGGAGGGAATTAGAGGGGGAGCAGAAGGTATGGGAGGGAGGATAAGATGGTGATCTGTAGTTGGTATCCAAAAAAGCTGAGATTCTCTCTTCCCTGCCTTACTACTTCTTGTCTCCTCTCTGTCTACAGTCCTCCAAACCTCAATGGTTAATTTAGTTCAGCTAGTGGCTAGTTTTACTCTCTGACTCCAAGCAAGTTTTATTTGTCAGAACACAATCAAAATATCACACAACAACCTAGAACATCTGAGGCCATCTGAGCTACATGAGACCTCGTCTCAGACTGAAAGACAGGTGTGAGGGAGAGAAGGCTGGGGGAGGGGAAAGGGAGGAAGAGGAGAAGAGTGCAGCAGAGGAAGAAAGAGGGAAGAAGAGAAACCCTAAATGTTCCTTTCTGCTGCCTTGAACCCCTTTGGGAAACAGCTCCTACGCCAGACGAGCAGCATCACAGTCATGTAGGAAACAAGAATGATGCTCTAATAGTAAAAGAGGCCATCCTGTGAGCTCTTCCCTCCTGGACCCCAGGACTCTGTTCTACCTGGCTTAGGAGACAGGGTTTCTCTGCAGAACCCAGGTTGGTATGAATGACATTGGGAGCAGCTTGCCATGTGTTTCTATCTACTTATGTTGAGATAACAACATCCCACAGCCTAAAGGCCTCACCTCTTAATACCATGGCATGGGATTTAGGAATGGGTTTTAAAGGAGACACATTCTGACCATGGCACTGTGTGTGGTTACAGGATGAGACTCAGATCTCTTCGTTGCTTCAGGAAGGTTGGAGGTTACAGCCATCTCTCTATCTTGTTTTTTGTAAGGGGAGAGAGGAGCATTACAATTATTGTGTGATGATTTGTCCAAATATTTCAAGGCACCAGTAGTAACCGGAAGTACTTCTAAGAGCCACTGCTATGCTGGATTTATAGGAGGCCCTCGTGGCCTTGTGTATGCTGTTACAAACACATTTCTTTGCCTTTGCAGGTACTATGGATTGTCTGTTTGGTTTCCTGACGTCATTAAGCATCTACAGTCTGACGAGTATGCACTGCTCACTAGAAATGTACAGAAAGATAAATATGCAAACTTCAGCATCAACTTTACCATGGAAAACCAGATCCACACTGGAATGGAGTACGAGAATGGCAGGTCCAGAAACTTTGACATAACTTAACTTGCTAGCTAATCACAAACTGGCTTCATAGTGGTGTACAGTTAATAACAACCACAGCCTATGGGGTTTTCAATTGTTATTAGTTATAACTTTTAAGATATGTTGGGCTGGAAAGATGGCTCAGCAGTTAAAAGCACTGACTGCTCTTCCAGAGGACCTGAGTTTGATTCCCAGAACCCACATGGCATCTAACAACTGTCTGTAACTACAAGATCTGGCATACATGTAGGCAAAAAACCAATGCACATAAATAAAAAAATAAATAGATGGGGCTGGAGAGATGGCTCAGCTGTTAAGAGCACCGTCTGCTCTTCCAGATGACCCGGGTTCGATTCCCAGCACCCACATGGCAGCTAACAACTGTCTGTAGTTCCAGTTCCAGGCAAAACACCAAGGCAAATAAATAAATAAAGTTTTTTTTTTAAAAAAATAAATAAATAAATAAATAAATAAATAAATAGATGATTTTTAAAAAGATATGCACATATTAGTTACTTCAGTCTACTTCAGAAATTGGCAGAGAATCAATCATGTGCCTCTTGGAATTTAAACGAAAAACAACAATGAAATCACTTCTGCATTGCCTCATACTTCCGGAGCAGCAGACTAACTGCCCAGGATGAGAAAAGAGCTTGGAGGCCCTTGCAAATGGATGAACCGCTGAGGAAGCAGGAAGAGCCAGAGATTGTGTGACGTGGGTGGGAGTCTCCCATTTCTAAAAGGGGCCATATTTCAGGCCTCCACTGTGCAAGTCCAGAGCTGGAGTTCAGAGTGTCAGCAAGCCTGGGTTGGCGAGTAGAAATGGTCTCCCCAAGTGAAGGGCTGTGAAAACAGCAAATAGTTAGCAAGGAAGAGCACAGGACCAGGCTGCTTTTAACGTGAGGTGAGCCAGAGTCCCAGGGAAGAGTCTGCTTTGTCTTTTCAGGGGGAAAAATGGACAGACAAGGAAAAAAGTCCTGTTCATTTATATATCTTCTGAGCAGAAATCTCTAGAACTCACAGTAGCTCATTATTCCTAGAAAATTGTCTTAATTTTTAAAATGATGAAAAATTTTTAAAATTCCAAGATAAAATTGCCCAAGGCAAAAAAACTGTTCATTAAGATGAAAAAGACTGTAGAATGCTTGTGGCCTGGATAATGGATAATTGCCAAGATGGGGTCATTATTCTAATTAGCAATCTAATAAGAAGTCTAATCATCTTTTCCAGGGTGTATATGATCGTTATCTTTACCAGCAAGTTTTTCAATGATAAAATTTATGAATTTAAAAGCATACCACTTGTTGGAAAATGGATGAATGAAGGGCATCATGTTAAGAAAAATAACCTCCTCAAGGAAAAACCTAATCACAACCCAGGCAGCATAGCATCTACCTCCCTCACCCACCTGAACCACTCATGATCTGCATATGTATTTCAAAGAAACTGGAGCATCAAATTCTGTGATTGTGGGATGAATATTTGTTTTTTAAAGTATTGTTTTTTCATTAGAAATTTCTAAGATGGGGCTGGAGAGATGGCTCAGCAGTTAAGGGCACTGACTGCTCTTCCAGAGGACTGGGGTTCAATTCCTAGCACCCACATGGCAACTAACAACTGTCTGTAGTTTCAGTTCCAGGCAAACACCAAAGCAAACAAGTTTTTTTAAAAAGAAAAAGAAAAAAGAAAAAAAAAGAAATTTCTAAGATACAGCAGGTGTGGTGGTGCATGCCCATAATACCAATACCAGGGATGGGTAGCCAGTAGGTGGCGAGCTTGAGTCCAGCACCATAGATAGTATTGTACTTCATAGTAAGAATGCATTTCAGAACAACAGAAAAATGAAAAAGAACATTTCAAAATATTGTTTGTGTTCAAGACAGTCACAATATTTTAGTAATATTTATTAACATTCTAAACTGAATGTCTAGTTTATTAACTAATGTTCAGTGTATTAATAATCATTAATCATTTTAACAATTCTATCTTAAAATACTTGGTGCCACACACCTGTAATCCCAACACTTGGGAGGCAGAGACTGAAAGACTGTGAGATTGAGGCCACCCTTGGCTCTATCACCAAAATCTGGCTAAAAAGACCAAACACCAGGCTGAGGGGGATGGCTTGATGTGTAAAGTACTTGCCATGACAGCCTGATGAATCCGCACAAAAGCCAGACCTGATTACATGCACATTTATAACCCCATCACTCCTTAGGAGAGATGGGGATGGAGACAGAAGAATCACTGGACACTCGGTGGCCAGCTGGCCCAGGCTATGTGCAGGGAATAACAAGGAGAACTTATTCCAACAAGGTGGAAGGGTCAGGACAGTACTGAAGATTTTCCTCCATCCTCCACACATGTGCCATGGCACCTACATGCCCACACTCCCTAATGCACACAAAAATGAATACCTTCACATACGGGGAATTTCTTAAGATACTAAACAAAGAAAAACCTTGCAAAAATATATTTTATATTTGGAACATTTATTTTAGATGATAGAAGGAAGGTTTTGTCTTTCAAAAGAAACTTGAAATACTGCTGCTGACTCATTTTCAAATGAGATACTTCCTGTGTGGTATACCCAGTGGAGACCCTTTATACATACCCTGACGTGAAATACCCTCCGGGTGGCCTATACAGATGTATGCAGAATGTAATGGGAGATTCCAGAGGCTTCTTTACCAAGGCCCTAGACCTTGAGATAAGGGAGGGATTCACCACTTCTTCTACCTTTTAAATTTTACACCAGGATTGCCCTGTGTGTGTCACATATTAAGATTGCCTCTCCTTTCCAAATTCATGCTCATTTTAAAGTTTACAAACTTCACAACCTCTCCAACCTCCTTCAGCACATTTAACTGCTTTAACTGTGGGCTCCTGGAGTGGAGAATTTAAAGATGGTCTGTGAGGCCTCAGTAGATTTTCAAATGATAAACACAATTGGAGATTTGGATGTGGATAAACTCATAGAGTAAATTGTTTTCAATCAGCTCACATGCCTCAAAAGATTAGTCCTTTTCTCTACTAAGGATCTAATTCTCCTCTCGTTGGCTTGCTAGGGATCCACTGAGTCTGTAATAAAGAAGTAAGACTCATTGGTACACACTTATCTGTAGCTTGACCAAGTTCATATCAATGATTCACACAGGGTCTCTTAAGATAAAGGCTTCTTAAGCTTGTTATCATCTCTGCTACTGAGAATTTCCCCATTGCAGTACCTTAAAAATGTATCTGACCCCATCTTATCATTCTGCATGCTTCCAAAGGTCAATGGGGCTCCTGTGTTTTAATTTAACTCAAGGAATATCTTTTGACTGTGAGAAGGAAAAGACCCCTGGAAATAAATGTTTATTTTCTCACCCTTGTCAGTCATCCCCCCTACACACACAGAGAAGCAGAACCCCCAAGATCTATCATATAAGGTCCTAAACTTAGACAATAGACTTTATGAATAATTCATGACTAGAGATATAGCTCAGTAGTAGATCACTTGTCTAGCATGTGTAAGTCCCTAGGTTCAATCTCTATCACTGTAAAATATAAATGTAAGTAAAAATATAAAGTTTCGATATTAACACATTTCCATGTGAGATTCACAAGTCTCAATAGAGACTTCTAAAAAAAAAATTAAATAGATAAAAGGAATCTGGGGAGAGAGTAGAGGATAGTGATAAAAACCAAACAATCCAGAGCCACAACTCTAACTCCCAAGACCTTCTCCATCACTGCAAAAAAAAAAAAAAAAAAAAAAAAAAAACAAGACTTGAGTGTGATTGCTTCTCCTGGCAAGAAAGAACATTGAACAATGGTACAACCAAAAAGCAGTATGCCCAAGGCCACCAGGAAAAGAGTAAAGTACCTAAAAAACCAAGGTGCCTTCCTTTCTAACTTAAGGATGGGTATAGCAGGGTGCCATAGCTCTAAATCCATTTGACTTAGCTTTGAGCTCAGGTAGGCAGAAGTCAATTTGTTTATATTTGTATTTGTTATACAGATTCCTTGGAGTCAAGTTCAAGTCTGTAACTTTCAAAGATTCAGTGTTTAAGTCCTGCACCTTTGACGACGTGACCTCAGTCAACACCTACTTCAAGAACTGCACATTTATTGACACCCTTTTTGAGAACACAGGTAAGATAAGGCTCACACTGCTGACACGGGCAGTGGGGGCCCTCAAAGGCCTTTGTCTCGGCAGAAATGCCATAATCACGTGACAAGGGGCCGGAGGCTCATGAGAGAAGTGGAAATTAAAGCACAATGAACAGTTTCCCTGTATTAGGTTGAAACAAAAGCAAGCTGGTATTGTTTTGTTTTCTTGGATTTAATATAGAGTCTTACCAAATTTCAAAGCTGGCAAAAATAAATAAATATAGCCTCTGGGGGGAATATTTCCCTAAAGCAAAGAACTGATCTGAGGGTTTGTTTTGGTAATCACTTCACAATCTGGTTTTTGCTTAAGTAAACCTGTATAACTCTACTTTTCAGCAGTAGCAGTATGTGGCTGTGCTCAGAACTTAGAATGCCTTAGCCCTAAGTGTGCAGTGAAGCTTCAGAAACTTCCCAGAGAAATAAAGGAAGCCAGCATTCCAGGCTGGGTCATCAGACACTCAGTCTCTGACAGTCTTCACAATACTTAAGGCTTGGAAATGTTAAGTGACTTAGTTATAATAAGTGGCCTAGTAGCCCAGTAATGACTGCCCTTGGAACCTGGTCTATGTAGCTGAGTGTCCATGCCTTCACATTCCTGCATATTTGTCTGGAATCACATCGGGGCACTGCAAGAACATGGGTGTCTGTCTGTGGCAGTTCTGCCCTTCTGTCACTCAATCAGGAGCCAGTTCTGCCCCACTCCAATGTGAATCAGGCCAAGTGTTGTCTTTTAACCTATTTGACTGTTTTGAGGGAGTGCAGGGTAAATTTCTGACCAGCAAGGAAGATGACCTGAGCTCCCAGAGCTAGCACCATGTAAAAATCCTTCTTGGTGAGATAAGTACAACAGTAACAACAAGATGCCTAGAACGGAAGCTGGTGACCTTCACACCACAAGACTGGCCTTCATTCTTCTGTGACTTTATCGACATAAACCTTAAATTATTAATATAGTTTCAGGGATCCGAAGGGAGTCTTGTTCCCTCTGTATGCCTCAGAGACCCCAAAAGTGACAATGACAGGGTCAGCCTAGGTGTGATTTAAAACCTAATTGTATGATGTAGAATCTATTGTTATTAAAGATGCTGGTCTTTATATAACATGGTAAGTATAGAGTGATATTGTAAAGATGTAAGCAATAATATAATTAGCAAAGGCCAACCATAGGGAATTAAGATTACTGAAAACTTCAGTTAAGTTAGCCCATATTCAACTAGGGAGCCCTCCACACTACTGCTTTGTAATGTGAGGTCCCAGACTAGCTCTCATGCTCCCAAGAGGAAACACAGAAAGTCAAGCCCGCCCCAGCCATGGGATCCTAAAGGAATTGGCACTGCCGTGGTTCTTCACTGAACTCTCAGTGGGATTTCTGTGACTGTGCTTATCTGTTATTTGCACCTGATGGATTTTTATTTGGTGTTGTTTCTACAGATTTTGAGCCATATAAGTTCATCGACAGTGAATTTCAAAATTGCTCATTTCTTCACAACAAGACAGGATGCCAGATTACTTTTGACGATGACTATAGTGCCTACTGGATTTATTTTGTCAACTTTCTTGGGACATTGGCAGTGTTACCAGGAAATATTGTGTCTGCTCTCCTGATGGACAGAATTGGACGGTTAACAATGCTAGGTGTGTGCCCACATGCCAGGAAAGAAAAGGCTGTCCCTGTGGTCTAGACAGAACCTGTTCCCTAGCCTTGTTTTCTGTCCCTTAGAAATGCGCATCCATAAAAAAAAATCTATTAGGCCTTTTCCTTAGGACTGAACTATAATGGAAATTGTGTCTAATTACATTTCATATGAGCAATCCCCATGAGTTACAGACTGAAAAACTAATTATGTGTAACTAATGTGTATTAAGTTGATGAGTAAGGAATGATGTACATTTGTACATGTCACATTTAAAGGTGAACCACTTTTCAAACAGGCAGATACACTTGGAGTTAAGTTCTAAAGAGCCCAGTCTGCAGCTTCCCCATGGAGCTGCCTTCTTGAGAGATCTCAAGACCCAAGGACTTCCCTCTACAGGAAATGCTCAGTCTTTTGTCCTCTGTCGGCAGGTGGCTCCATGGTACTCTCAGGGATCAGCTGCTTCTTCCTGTGGTTTGGCACCAGTGAATCCATGATGATAGGCATGCTGTGTCTGTACAATGGACTGACCATCTCAGCGTGGAATTCCCTTGATGTAGTCACGGTGGAACTGTACCCCACAGATCGGAGGTAGGCTGACACAGGACCATTGAATGGTCATTATAGAGATAAGCAAACTGTCACTCCTAAGGCAGTAAAAATTCATAAAATACTTAGGTTACGAATTTGTAGGTTTTGCTTGTACCTTTTAAAAGGAGTTAACAGGACAGTGCAGAAATGTAATCATGTCCATGCTTTAACATGTTGGCTAACAATAACAGGGAATTGTAATGTCACAGTGAACATTTGTATTTAATGGCCTGTCTTGGCCTCTGTTCTGTGAGGGTCATTACCTTACATTTTTGGGTACCTGTACTAAACCATAAAGAGGCAGAAAGTGTCTCTTGACTTTTCTGGCTATTGGAAGAAAGCTTAATATATTAATAATTATAAAAAAGGTTAGAGAGATAGTTCAGTGGGGAAAGCACTTGCCATGCTAAGTGTGAAAACATAGAACCCACATAAATCTGAGTACAATAGCACCGTCTGAAGTCCTAGTGCTTAGGTAAAAACAGGAGAATTCCCCAGAATCTTGCAGGCCAGCCTGTCTGGGGCATGCTGCAGCGGACAACTGAGATACACTTTCTCACAGTGGGAAGAGGGAACATCACCTGAGGTTGTCCTCTGCCCTCCACCATGTACTGTGGCTTGCACACACACACACACACACACACACACACACACACACACACACTTTTAGAAGATTTATTTATATATGCATTGGTGTTTGGTGTTTTGCCTGCATGTCTCTGTGAGCATGTCAGATGCCCTGACACTGGAATTACAGAGTTGTGAGCTGTCTCGTGGGTGCTTGGATTTGAACCTAGGTCCTCTGGAAGAGTAGCCAGTGTTTTTAACCTCTGGGCCATCTCTCCAGTAGCCCTGCCCCTTTTTAAGGGGGAAGCTGCTACTGGAATATTTACTCATACAATACCCAAAAGATGTGGATACTTTGGGCATCAATATCAGAAAGAGCTACGTAGAACTTCAGCAGCCGAATAATTACATTAAAGCCTAGACATCCTGTTTTACCATCTGCTGTGAGCTGGAACATATGCCCTGTATCATCTTTTATTTCATGCAAAATTCCCATGTTTTATTGCCATGGAAGTCCCCTGCACTGGAATATTCTGTAGCCTTTGAAAAGAAAAAGAGGCCTTCCTTTCAAAAACGGACACACTGAAACATTTGAGCTGTTGATTCAAACACTGAGCTCCTATGTCATCATTCTGACTTCATTTCCTCAATTTATTGGCTACCCCTAGGTATATCCTGTACAGGGCAGACGCACATATTTATTCCTTAGACATCTTTCCATCATTTCCTGGCTTATCAGACATGTATTGGTACCCATAAGCCTAACTTTCTATAGAACATCCAAAACACAAGAACCCATAATACCTGCCTCTCAAACATTTTCATTAACATTCTTGGTAAACTGTCTATCGTGTTCTAAGGCATCAAGAAGCAGCAGCATACAGCATCCATCCCCTTGACCCAGCCAATCTATGCTCCCTCTTTATGTGTAGCAAATACACTGAGTTTTCCTTCGTCAACATCTCCTTTTGAAAACTGGACCCACACAATTGGGCATTGACCGATATTTTAAATCCTGCTCTCTGTGTTAAAAGTGAGGCTGTGAGAGCCTCCTTCCCATTTGTTTTACATTGTGAGTTTGATGGAATTTTAGATTAAACAACTGGTCACATAGCATATAGGAGGATAAGTGATGAGTGTTCCCTTGGAGAGGACACTAGCTCTAAAAGAAAAACTCGAGGATTGTGTGCCTTTCCTCTGCATGACATAGAGCTGCCCCAGTTCTGTGGCTGGAAAGGTGAGAGACAGCAAGTAAAGAAAAGGTAAGCTTGCTGTGCGCCTTCACTTGGGTCCTCCAGGAAAGAAGAGGGCAGGAAGGGACTGGATGTGCAAGAAGGGAGTAAGCCCTCATGATGTTCCTCCCAGCAGAGGGCAAGCATGTCAGTTACATGTGCACTTACGTGTACATACAGTTACAGCACGGTCTGGTGAGTCACTGGGAGGAAGGGACATGACAGTTGTCTGTCAGGGAAGGTTTTTATTTTTGAAGAGTAGTGTCTGAACTTCGATTTGAAGAACAGGGAGTCACAGGCACACAGGGAAGTGGGAGGAACAGGTAAGTCCGAGAAAGGCCACCTGAAAAGCTCTGGAATGAAGAGGACAAGCCAAGTTCGGCAGAAGCTCAGTCATAGAGGCCAACCTATTGATCATCCCAGAGGAGGGAGCTTATGGAGAGAAGACAAAATCAGTTGAGTTGGGAGTTCATGCTAATGCTCAGAGGGGAGACAGGAATCTCACTTACATTGCACCCAGAAGAAAGATGTCATTTTGAGAAAATGTAGATGAGAAAAAGGAGAAGTCAGATTTCGACATGTTCATAAATACTCAGGAAAAATAAAAAAAAAATTAAAATAAGCAGCCTGGTTGGTTACATATTGGATCTAGGGAAGGCAGCTGTTAAAGGAGGTAATCTTTGTTTCTGCTTGCAAAGCTGACTGGATAGCTGTACCATGTTGAGGCAGAGACATTGGGACTGGGGTCAGAGAGATAATGAGTTCCATTTAGAGGAAGTTGAATTTTTATGTCTTCATGGAGCTATCCAATAGGCATAGCTGGAAGCACAACAATGCCTCAGCTGGGGATAGAGCCACTGATAATTGATCCAGCAGACACTTAGGGAATACATATCATGTGCCAGAGTGGTTTCAGTCACTGTGGTACAGTTGTGGTCAGACAGCAAGCCTGGGCTTATGGAGCCTACACTCTGGTTTAGAGAAGACAATCAATAAACTACTAGATAAGTAGACATAGCATATCAGTTGGTGCTGAGTGCTGTAGGAAAACCAAAACTACCCAGGGGCATAGAGAATGCTGGCCTGAGGAGGGCTGTAGTTTCAATTGCAGGTTCCAAGGAGATGTAGATCCTACAAGGTGACATTTGAGTAGCTACTTTGGAAGAGAATTACTGTCACAGCATAGGTGACAGGAACCCAAAGGCCCTGAGAGTATGAGGGAAGGGATCAGTTCAGGAGGACTGAACTGGGCATGTCCACATTTCAGTGTCCCCATGCTCATCTTTGCATTTTAATCCTTCTTCTTGTCAAATCTGTAAACTTCTCTCAAATCCTAAGTGTAGCCACGTGGCCTTGTGTGCTCTGGCTCATTTTGGTTTGGTTTGGTTTTGGGTTTGTTGTTTGTTGTGTTTGGTCAGCATGTCTTTCATCTAGCCAGTGGCTTT
Source organism: Sigmodon hispidus (assembly GCA_004025045.1). NCBI lineage: Eukaryota > Metazoa > Chordata > Mammalia > Rodentia > Cricetidae > Sigmodon > Sigmodon hispidus. The sequence continues at coordinate 13,474 of PVIH01004030.1, read as the reverse complement.
CTGCTGCCACCATGTGGTCATGGCAGAGTTCTTCTGTTTGCACTTCCCATGTCCTGGAGCCTTTCCCTCCCTGGAGCGCAGACCAGGAACCACACCTGGGAGGTGATAACCCTGGGCTCACACAGCTTTGCTCAGAACTCCAGTCACTGAGCAGCCTGGCTTCCCAGTATAGATCTTTCCAGCAATGAGTTCCTGCCTTTCCTTGGCCCCGGCCTCCTCCTTCCTGCTCTCTCTCACGTATGCACAGTTCATATACGACCTCAGAAAAGGTTTGAAAGTAAACCCACCTGCTACCCTCTGCTAATCTTGCTGGTGGCTGCTGTCACCTAGGTCTGTGGGATTTTTCTTGTTCTCAGCGAGCTAACATTAAACCATTAACCAGAGTTAACCCCTAACTCCCTGCCCTCAGGATTGGTCCAGTCCAGACATTTTCATTTCTCTCCCACAGCCACCCTGTAATCATAACCCTTACTGACCGTGGGTATCTGTAGGGAGACCACTCAGCCAGTCTGTGCCTCAGTGGGTCCTTCTACTGCCAATATTCTCATTGTCACTGCCATCACCTGCTGTTCTATTATAGCTTTTTTTTTAACATTTGGATATGAAGGACTCTTTGAATTACCTAACCAGCCTATGTATTCCTGATTGACTTTTCTCTATGTGCCGTATCATTACATTATCTCTGTTTGCATTTTTTCATATGTTCACATCTTGGCCATTGAGCAGAATCAGATTCTTTTTGTCTCTGTCAGTTAAAAGTGGAGAGTGAGAGCTGAGTATGGTGGCCTGAGCCTAATCCCAGCACTAGGGAGACAAAGACAAAGACTGGGATTGCAGATTTTGGGACAGCCTGGTCTATATAGCAAATCCCAGACCATCTTGAGCTACGCAGGAAAACCCTGTCTCTGAAAAAGAAGGGGATCATGTGAGATGGGAAGTACACAGTGCCTTTACCGCCAGCCCACCACTGCAGTCTAGTGTGAGCAGAGCATGTGAAAAGAGGATGGATGGGAAACAGATGAGGGAGACAGTCATCCAGCTTGTCCTTGAGCTCTGGGGAAGTCACTTCTCTCTACTCCTGAAAGGACTATAGGCATCATGATGTAGGAACATCACAACCACTGGCTTGTAAGCTCCTCAGGGGTCTGAGTCCTTGTTAAAGTATGTGTGCTATAGGACCTGGAGTCACACCAAGAGTACCATACCACTAGTTTGTGTCTGCAGTGCTCAGGGGATGCCTGATTTCCCATTGTGCTAAGGGCAGGGCATTCCTTCCAATCAACTGCATGCCTTAAACCCCACTCAGATCACAAATGAAAACCCATCTTCTCCCATGCCAGCTTCTAAAATGATGCATCTGCTGCAATCATTGCCTGCCTGCGAACTCCTGATGAACTGCTTTAAATTCTGCGCTATACTTTAGTGAAACATGCCATTGAGCACATGGCAATGTTTGCTATTTACTGTTTACTGTCTGACCCTAACTAAAAAGTTGGTTTCTCAATAGGACTTTGTCTTCCTCATTTGCTGAATGAATGAGATGCACATTTTAAGCTGAACATGGTGGCCCATATTACATAGACTGTCTCAGGGGGTGAAAATCTCACGCAGTAAAAGGAAATGAGCTTTGTAAAATGTACCTGGTAATGGACTATAGTGCTCCTCCAGGCTTGAGGCCAAGCTTTCTCACTTCTGAAGTAAGCTATAGAGCAGTTTTGTGGGCTTCTCTCCACTGACCTCAGTGTGCCTGTTCTGCTCGGCCCCTATAGTCCTTGAGCTCTGGCTTCCTCCTCACACACCATTGCCTGCCGAGGATCTGCTCCGGCTCCCTCCACTGCACCAGTCATCTTGTCTTAGTCAGGGTTTGTACTGCTGTGAAGAGACACCAGAATCAGGGCAACACCTATAAACATTTAACCAGGAAGGCTCCCTTACAGTTCAGAGCTTTAGCCATTATCCTCAGGGTGGGAAGGAAGGAAGCGCCCAGGCAGACATGGTGCTGCAGAGGTAGCTAAAACTTCTACATCTTGCACAGACTATGCAAAGTGATCTGAGGCATTGGGTGGTATCTTGAGCACATATAAGACTTTAAAGCCTACCTCCACAGTGACACACTTCCACCAATAAAACCACACCTACTCCAAACAAGGCCACACCTCCTAACGTGCCACTCCCTTTGGGGGCCATTTTCTTTTAAACCACCACACATGTGGAGCAAAGAAGGCAGTTCAAATGCAGGTACAGGTTCTACTAAAAATCAGCTAGACAACTGGGACCAGTCCTTATGCCTTCCTGGGCCTTGTTTTCTCATCTGTGAATTGGATGATAAGTGAAGTACTGTGCTGAGTATTTCACATGTTAGCTTTACCCAGTGTTCTACAAGAGTACTTCTTCCTTCCTCACCCGCAGGAGGGAAAGACCAAGACCTGAAAGGGACTTAGTGTCACCCCCAGATGTTATATTCAGGACAGGAGACAGGTGTAGGTCTCTGCCTTCTCAGGAGGCTAGAGGCACAGGTCTGGGGTCTGTGTTGAGGTAGCTTTCCTGGAGCCAGCTAGGGATGGTGACACATGCCTGTAATCCCTGCATTTGGAGAACCGACTGGGCTCAGAGTGAGTTCAGAGCCAGTCTGGATGACTTGGGATCAAAATAACAGCAGCAGCAGAAACAACAAAACCCTCAAATCCAACAACAAAACAGAAAATCAAGAGTTGTTGGGCAATACAGCAATATGAATGGTCCTTGACTCACGTGAACCCTCACTTGCTGCCTGGCATTCTGGGTCATTCTATTCTTCCTCAGCCTGGCCCAGGCCCACACTTTCTAGCCAGGTTTATCAGATGCATGATAAGACACAATGGCTCTCCTTATTACCTGGGTTTCATGGTAATATTTGATTTCGGCAGGTGCAAGCAACAGGAAGCCCCTTGAGTGTAGAGGGACTTTTGGGAGATGAATAGCTAGCCATCTTGAACCTAGGGAGTTTGCTCAACCCACAGCTTATAGGGACCTTTTTTCCACCTGAGAGAGTGAGGAAAGTAGGTTGGTGGAGGTTCAAGATGACATTCAGTAAGGCAAATATTCTTCATTCACTATCGGAAAGCAGCAGAGGAACATGAATGACATTCAGCAGTAGAGCCCTTGACTCACATGGACCAGAGTCCTGGTGCAGTCCCCAGCACTCACACAGAAACAAAGAACAGGCTGCTGGGATGGCCCTGTTTGAGGTCAGAAGTTGGGGTTGCCTCTGTGCTCAGGGTCCTGCTTCTCCCATTGAGAGAGGGGCCTAGATAGTGCCAAAGCAACGACTCAGCCTCCAGGAACAAGTTGAAACAAGCAAGTTCAATTTTATTATGGAGGAGAAGACCTTAAATACTTTTTTAACACTCCCCCCTTTCCCCCTCAGCCAGGGGAAAGAGCTTTGATTTGCTGGTATCTGCAGTTTCGATAGTCTCTCACTGTTCTAGGAATAGTGTATCTTGACTTGTATTCAAGGCCCCAGGCAGACAGACCTCAGGTTGGATATACAGAAGTGCTTAGGAGCACGTGTTTTAAGGCACTAGTTATCACCAGTTTGCACAGGCTGGGGTTGGGCTGATCTCCAGGCCCTTAGAAGCCCATATACTGTACAACAAGCAGCTAAACCCAGCCTTCTGACTTGAGTATACAGACTGATTATTTTCTCTGAAAGAAACAAGATGGTATTTTGGCATCAATAAACAAATACCATCCAATTAATACCCGTGGGAATGTCCAAAATTGCCCATTTAAATGCTTCAAAACTCTCCTTCTAACATACTTGGAAGCACTCAGAAAATTGCTCATTCACCAAGTATCACAGGCATCCTCATGCCTATGAGAAGTGTTCACAGTGAGCACTTCTTCAAGGACTGTGCAGCATCCTCCAGCTGTAGCTAGCCTGGGGGGGGGTGCTAACTCTATATTAGAAAATGCTCAGGGTCGAGCAGGCAAGTGTGAGGGAGCAGTGGTGTGGGCAGAAGCCTCAGTGAAGGAGCACTAAGGAGCTGTCAGAGGGGAGAAGGTGGGCAGTGCATGGTAAAAATAAACTAGATATGAATTGTGGAAAGCAGGCTGCACGGGCAGGAGCCAGTGTGGTGGCTTGTGGTTTAGAGTCCTCAAACTCTGAAGCTGTGGCAGGATTGCTGCAGGATGGCCTGGGCTGTTGCATGAATTCTAGTTGTATTAAAAGAAACTCAGGGGGACCAGGATCGGTCTGGGGTGCTTGATCACAGACACTCCTTAGCAGACAGGTCTAGAGTTTGGCTGTGAGGAGCTCCTCCACCCACTCCTAAAAGAAGGGACCTTGCTCAACCAGCCCCGCCTCCAACTGGATCAGCAGAGTACAGAGGACTGTGAAATTCAGACTCCCTCCAGAGGAGAGGTGAGGTGAACAGGCCCTGGCACCTGATTCCCTGTCAGGAAAGTTGTGTTCCAGTACCAGTCCTTAGCAGACAGAACAAGGGTTTGGCTGTGAGGAGCTCCTCCAGCCACACCTAAAAGACAGGACACTGCACCAGCCCCACCTCTAGGGCAAACTGCTTCATCAGAGAAGGACTGAGGCTTTGAAATTCAGACCACTGCCCAGAACAGAGTCAGAGATCAAAGGAGACAGGAGACAAACAAGCCCTCTTGCCACAACTGTCTAGGAGCCACCTGATTGTCAACCACTGAAGCCATGGGCAGACGCCAGTGCAAAAATACATATAATAATATAAAGAACAACAAGACAACTCCAAAAGAAACTGGTAGTTCTACAACTACAAGACCTGAACAGAGCAATGAAGAGGAAGGAGAAGGAAACAAGCCCAAAAACACCTTTATGAAGATCATTGAAGCCTTCAAAGAAGATATAGAAATTTCCCTTAAAGAAATAGAAGAAAATACAAACAAAAAATTGGACGAGATGAACAAATCCTTGAAAGAAAACCAAGAAAAGGTGAACCAAAAAATGAAAGAAACATTCCAGGAACTAAAAACTGAAATAAAATCAATTTTAAAAGGCACAAAATAAGGCAAAGGTGGAATTAGAAAACCTGAAGAAAAGAGCTGGAACTACAGATAAAAGCATAACCAACAGAATCCAAGAGATAGAAGAGAGAATCTCTGGAGTGGAAGACTCAGTAGCTGACACAGATATATCAGTCAAAGAAAATACTAAAACCAAAAAAACCATAACACAAAATGTTCAGGAAATCTGGGACAACATGAAAAGACCTAACCTGAAAATAATAGAAATAGAAGAAGGGGAAGAATACCAACTCAAAGGCACAGGATAATGTATTCAATAAAACTATAGAAGAAAACTTCCCTAACTTGAAGAAGGAAATGCCTATAAAGATACAAGAAGTTTATAGAACACCAAATAGATATGACCCCCCCAAAAAAGTCAGCGCACCACATAATAATCAAGGCACAAAACATACAGAACGAAAAAAATTTAAGAGGTGCAAAAGAAAAGGGCCAACTTACTTATAAAGGCAGACCCATCAGAATAACACCTGACTATTCAATGGAAACAATTAAAGCTAGAAGGGCTTGGTCAAAAGTTATACAGTCACTAAAAGAGAATGGCTGCCAACCTAGAATACTATACCCTGCAAAATTATCAATCACCATAGATGGAGTAAACAAGATATTTCATGACAAAGGCAGACTAAAACAATACCTATTTACCAATCCGGCCCTCCAGAAAGCATTAGAAGGAAAACTCCAACCTAAGGATCCCAGATAAACCCATGAAACCACCAACATTCAATAATCCCAGAGAAGAATAGCACAGAGAAAGGAAATACATACAAGCTACTACCAAAAATAGCAGGAAATATCAATCAGTGGTCACTAATATCCCTTAATATCAATGGACTCAACTCACTTATAAAAAGACACATACTAACAAGATGGATACAAAAACAGAAGCCATCCTTCTGTTGCATACAAAAAACACACCTCAACCACAAAGACAGACACAAGCTCAGAGTAAAGGGTTGGGAAAACATTTTCTAATCAAATGGTTCTAAGAAACAAGCTAGGGTTGCCAACCTAATATCTAACAAAGTATATTTTAAACTAAAATCAATAAAAAGAGACCAAGTTGGCCATTACTTATTCATTACAGGAAATGTTGGTCAAGAGAAGATTTCAATCCAGAATATTTATGCTCCTAATATAAGGGCACCTACCTGTGTAAAAGAAACACTGCTAAAGCGCAAATCGCACATCAATTCTCACACTTTAATAGTGGGAGACTTCAATACCCCACTTTCACCCCTGGATAGGTCAACCAGTCAGAGACTCAACAGATAAATAAGGAGTCTAACAGAGGTTATGATGCAAATAGATTTAATACATATCTACAGAAGCTTCCACCCAAATGCAAAGGAATATACATATTTCTCAGCTCCTCATGGAACTTTCTCTAAAACTGACCACATAATTGGTCATAAAGCAAATATCAACAGACACAAAAAAAATGGAAATAATCACTTTTAACATATCGGACCACCAGGACCTAAAGTTAGAGTTCCACAACATCAAAAATCACAGAAAACCTACCAACTCATGGACACTAAACAGCACTCAACTGAACCACCTCTGGGTCAAGGAAGAAATTAAGAAAGAAATCAAAGTCTTCCTAGAATTTAATGAAAATGAATCCACAACATACCCAAACTTGTGGGACAAAACGAAAGCAGTCTTAAGAGGAAAATTCATAGCACTAGATGCCTATATGAAAAACCTAGAGAAATCTCACACTAGAGAACTAACAGCTCAGCTGAAAGCCTTAGAACAATTAAAAACAAACTTACCTAGAAGGAGTAGACAGCAGGAAATAATCAAACATAGAGCTGAAATCAATACAGTTGAAACAAAAAGAACAATACAAAGAATTAATGAATCAAAGAGTTGGTTCTTTGAGAAAGTCAAGAAGATAGATAAGCCCTTATCCAAACTAATCAAAAAGCAGAGAGAGAGTATCCAAATCAACAAAATCAGAAATGAAAAGGGGTACATAACAACAGACCCCAAGGAAATCCCGAGAATTATAAGATCATACTTTGATAATCTATATGCCACAAAAATGGAAAACCTAGAAGAAATGGACAGCTTTTTAGACAGGTACCATTTACCAAAACTAAATGAAGAAAAGATTAAGTACCTAAACAGACCTATAACCCTAAAGGAAATTGAAGCTGTCGTTAAAAGCCTCCCCACAGAAAAAAGCCCAGGTCCAGATGGTTTCAGTGAAGAATTCTACCAGACATTCAAAGAAGAATTACTATCATTACTCCTTAAACTATTTCACACAGTAGAAACTGAAGGAATATTGCCAAATTTCTTTTATGAGGCGACAATTACCCTAATACCTAAGCCACTCAAAGACACAACAAAGAAGGAGAATTACAAACCAATTTCCCTCATAAATATTGATGCTAAAATTCTCAACAAAATTTTGGAAAGCCGTATACAACAATTTATAAAAAAAATATCATCTACCACGACCAAGTAGGCTTCATCCCAGAAATGCAGGGATGGTTGAACATACCAAAAACTGTAAACATCATCCATCATATAAACAAACTACATGGTCATATCCTTAGATGCTGAAAAAAACCTTTGACAAAATACAACACTCCTTTATGATAAAAGCTCTGGAGAGATCAGGAATACAGAGAAAATATCTAAATATAATAAAGGCAATTTACAAGAAGCCAACAGCCACCATCAAACTTAATGGAGAAAAACTCAAAGCAATCCCACTAAAATCAGGAACTAGACAAGGATGTCTTCTCTCCCCTTATCTATTCAATATAGTTCTTGAAGGTTTAGCTAAAGCAATGAGAGAACAAAAGGAGATTAAGGGGATACAAATCTGAAAAGAATAAGTGAAACTATCTCTATTTGCAGATGACATGATTGTATACATAAGTGACCCACAAAATTCTTCCAAGGAACTTCTATGGCTGATAAACACCTTCAGCAATGTAGCAGGATACAAGATTAACTCAAAGAAATCAGCAGCCCTTCTATACACTAAAGATAAAAGGGCTGAAAAAGAAATAAGGGAAACATCACCCTTTATAATAGCTGCAAATAGCATTAAGTACCTTGGAGTAACTATAACCAAAGAAGTAACACATCTATTTAACAAAAATTTTAAATCACTGAAGAAAGAAATTGAAGAGGATTTCAGAAAATGGAAAGCTCTCCTATGTTCCTGGATAGGTAGGATCAACATAGTAAAAATGACAATTCTACCAACAGCAATCTACAGATTCAAGAATTGAGGATCCAGTCATTAACCCAAAAACCTATGAACACTTGATCTTTGACAAAGAGGCCCAAAATATTCAATGGAAAAAAGATAGTATATTTAACAAATGGTGTTGGCATACCTGGTTGATAGGGTATAGAAAAATGCAAATAGATCCAAGCCTGTCACCCTGCACAAAACTCAAATCCAAGTGGATCAAAGACCTCAACATAAACCCAGCCACACTGAACTTGATAGAAAGGAAAGTGGGAAATATCCTTCTACGAATTGGCACAGGCGACCACTTCCTAAATATAACACCAGTGGCCACAGACACTAAGAACAACAATCAATAAGTAGGATCTCCTGAAACTGAGAAGCTTCTGTAAAGCCAAGGACACTGTCAATAGGACAAAACGACAGCCTACAGAATGGGAAAAGATTTTTACCAACCCTACAAGTGATAAAGAATTGATCTCTAAGATATATAAAGAACTCAAGAAATGAGAGTCCAAACCTTGTATAACCCAATCAAAAAATGGGGTTCAGAACTAAAAAGGGAATTCTCAGCAGAAGAATTGCAAATGGCTGAAAGGCACTTGAAAAAGTGCTCATCATCTTTAGCCATCACAGAAATGCAAATCAAAACAACTTTGAGATGCCACCTAACACCTGTCAGACTGGCTAAGATAAAAGACACAGATGACAACCTATGCTGGAGAGGTTGGGGAGCAAGGGGAACACTCCTTCATTGTTGGTGGGAGCTTGTTCAGCCCCTCTGGAATGCAGTATGGTGGTTTCTCAGAAAACTGGGAATCAATCTCCCCAAGGATCCAGCAATACCACTTCTGAGTGTATACCCTAAAGATGCACATGGTTAGCTCAACTATGTTCATAGCAGCATTATTTGTAATAGCAAGAACCTGGAAACAACCTAGATGTCCCTCAACTGAAGACTGGATTAACAAACTGTGGTACATCTACACAATGGTAAGAAAAAATGATATCCTAAAATTCGCAGACAAATGGATGGATTTGGAGAATATCCTTCTGAGCGAGGTATCTCAAACCCAAAAAGATAAGCAGGGGATGTACTCACTCATTAGTGGACTCTAAACAAAAAAGCAAAAAGCAAAGCATGCCCAAGCTGCAAACCACAACCACTGAACAGCTTGGGATCTGAAACACCTTGGACTGACACCTTAGATCCCACTCCCTCTAGAGGAACACCTGACTCAGTCTTGATATTAGGGGAAGAAACTGGATCTGCCAGGAGTAGAACCTGAACTGAGCAATACTGGGACCTTGGTACCTCCTGCCCATACTGGGAAGGAGATGGGGAGATGTGGAGAAGAGAGAGTGACCTGAGGGGGTGGGAAGGAGAAGGGACCTTGAATAAGGATATACACAGATAGAAAACGTGACTTTATTCATAATAAAAAAAAATTGAAAAAGAAAGAAAGAAAGAAACTCAGAGCCAGATATCAGGGAAAGTCTGAAATATCAAAGAGAGAAACACCACAGTCAAATCTGACCCAGCTATTTTCCAGCTTCCTCAGCCTCACTCCTCATGGCTTCTAAAGCCTGCTCTGTCTTCCTGTGCCTGCCTTAAATACCTTCCTGGCCCAGATGTATCACATCCAGGTTAAGATTAAAGATGTGAGCTACTACTATTTGGTAGTTAGCCTTCAACTCACAGAAACTCAGAAAGATCTCTGTCTCTGGAACTATGGGATTAAAGGCATGGCACCACACTGCCTGCCAGGAAGCCTAGAACTCCCTCTGTAAACCAAGATAACCTCAGCTCTGATCTGCTGGGACTAAATGCATTGCTCATCACTCCCAGTCTTTCCCCACGCTGAGATTAAAGGTGTGAGTTACCACTCTCTGGTCCTCCTGGATTGACTGTGGGTTGATCTCTTGATATTCCAAACTGGCTTTATTAAAATATAGCATATCACCACACTGGGCTACAGAGAAAGATCCTGTCTCAAACAAACAAACAAAAGCAGAGTGGAGAGGATGGAAGGCTCTGGTGGGGTGATCAGAATACACTGCATGCAGCACAGGCTATAAACCAAGTTTCCTCTTAGTTCTCTTCCTTAACACCAGTCTCAGACACATGCTCCCAGTCTCCACTAAGCAGCATCCTCAACGTGTTCCCTGGCTGCTCTATACTGCCTGATGCTCCCTAGTGAACACAAAGTCTACTGTGGATTTGAGAGGGCTAATTGCAAGATCATTGATGTTGCCACACATTCAGAAGCCTCACTAGCCAAAGGCCAGTGAGAAAAATGAGGATTGCAGGATAAATGAAACATAAAAACAAAAACAAAAACAAAAAACATGAGACAAAAACCCCATAGGAGTGATTTTTAAAAAAGAAAGCAAAATTGTAAAAGCTCTGTTTGTGATGATTTGCATGACTAGAGGCAGGCTGAAAGTGATTTTTTGGTGTAGGGAAATGCATGTTTAATTTTGTAACTTCCTTTATTGTTCATCAATACATCCTAGTCAGTTTTAAAATGCAAGCATCCTTGGGAAAGTGGCAACTTTCTCAGTCCTGGACACACCTGTGGTTCTAGAATTTCTGAAAGCCCAAGAGAGCAATGAAATCAGAATCCCTTGGGTGTGGCCTTGTCATTGTTGTGGAACATTGCTGTTTGTGTTTTGTGTTTTTGCTTTGAGACAGGATATCACTTATGTAGCCCAGGTTGGCCCTACACTTGTTATGGAGCCCAGGCTGCCTTTATCTTCCAGTTTTCCTGCCTGTGCTTCCCATGTGCTTGGCTTCTAGGCAATGCACCACCATATCTAAGTGGCATTGCTCTTTGAAAAGCTTGCACATATGTTCAAGTTTGAGTGGTATCAGGCAGTGCAGTGTTTATACCTGCCCACATACTGTAGATCAGTCAGCCATTCTGACCTTAGGTTGACAACAGTTGTGTACAAAGGCAGGAAACATGAATTTAGGGCTGGAGAGAGATAGCCCATTTGGCATTAAAGTGGTCAGGTGGGCTGAGTAGATACCATGAGATAGGACAAATGAGCATAAGCAGTGTGTGAGATGCCCTGTTCATAAGACAAATGAGGAGTGTGTGAGATGCCCTGTTCTCCCTTTACTCTTCACCAGAAGCTCTCCAACTGTCTCAAGGCTGGCCTTGTTCTCATGCTTCCCTTGTGGAACACCTCCCCCATTTGTACCTATCCCAGGTTAGACATTCCTCACCAACTCCCTAGGCCCTTACGCTCAAAGTATATGTTGTCACCATCTGTCCACACCTGCTTCAGTGAAAAGAGACGCTGACACTGTAGTCAGTGTCCCACAGGGTAGCACTTGACATGTAAGAGATGCTTGATTGCTCCTGGCGTGGTGGTACACACCTGTAAGCTCAGGTGGAAGCAGGAAGACAGAGAGTTCAAGGCTAGCCTGGTACATAAACAAACAAAACTTAGAAAGCACTTAATGAGTGACTATTAAATTAATATAAATAAATGCATAGGAGAACATGTCTATAGGTGTGTGGGCACTTAAGATACATTTGGTAACATGTACTCAGGATGTTTAGACCAGTTAGCATTATGGTTTGTAAAAATCAAACAGGACTGGTGTCAAAATAGCTCTTGCATTGACCTGAGAAACTAGGCTTTGTTCACGGTATTGTTTCTGAGACAAATGAAATCTGTGTATGTTTTAAATAACCTGCTTCCAGATGAATGTTTACATTAAAATGTATCCTTGATTTAAGCACAGCCTGTAGTTTGCCAGATGCCTCATGCTGAGTCTTGAGTATTCTTTATATAACTTCTATGGATCACTTGACTAGACTGACTGGGATGGGGAGTGGGGGCTCCTTCCAGAAGCTCAGCTTAGAAGGCTTCCCTTTTCTGTTTCAGCAGACATCTATGAACAGAGCCTAGACTCTACTATTCCAGGCCTTGGCAAAGTGCATCAGCTACTTTTTCACTGATAATTTCATCAGTAGTTGGGGCAGGTATTTAGCATGTCAAAGTGAGGGCTAATCATGGTACCTAATGCATGCTAGACATGGCCCTAAATCCTGCAGATCTTCAGTTTCTCTCTTTCATCCAAAACATATGCAGCTCTCTGCACTAAAGTATGAAGAAAGGAGCTATGTCAGTCTTGCCACATCCACAATGGAGCCAGAAGTTATTGTTACTATTAAAACATAGACTGGGGCTGCAGAGATTGCTCTTTAAGAGGACCTGGTTTCAATTCCTAGTGTCCAACGCATAGTTTACAATGGGCTGTAACACTAATTCCAAAGGATTAGACACCCTCTTCGAGCTTCCTTGGACACTGCTCCCAAGTGTCCATATATATTAACATCCATACATAATAAAAATAATACAATTAAAATTTAACTAAGTGAATCATAAAACAATGTAAACAAACTAGAACCCACTAAATTTGGAAATCCTCCAAAGAGCCACCCACATTTTACCTTGAGAGCACCTGGATAGAATGAGAAATGCGATTAGTGAATAGGGAGAGGATTTATGTGTTAAAGATGGATGTGAGCGATAATGGAGCTGGCTGGAGAGAAGTTCAGGGGGCAGGGCTTAGAGAGAGAGATTTCTCTCTCCCTTTTTGATGATTTCTGGGTAAGAGGAGACAGGAAAATATCGTGGCCTGAAAAAGAATACAGTGGCGGACCAAGTGCTGTCTGCAGAGTCCCAGCGCACTCTGGAGCAGGGGCAGATAAACTCTGCCAGTTACCATACCCACAGCTCCTGCTGAGGGAATTTGCATGGCTACCCACCGCCACCTCTAACTGAGCGAACCAACAACTACAGGGGTCTCTGAAGGACACACTCAGACCCTGACCAGAGAGGTGACAGGAGGCACACAAACCCGAGTGCCACAACTGACCAGGAGCCATCTAATCATGAACCACTGAAGCCATGGGCAAACGTCAATGCAAAAAATTACATAACAATACAAAGAACAACATGGTAACTCCAGAAGAGAGTGGCGATCCTACAAATACAAGACCTGAACTGAGCAATGAAGAGGAAACAGAAGGAAGCAACACCAAAAATTCCTTTTTGATGATCATCAAAGCTCTAAAAGAAGATATGAAAAAAAGCCTTAAAGAAATAGAAGAAAATACAAACAAAAAATTGGAAGAGATGAACAAATCTATGAAAGAAACATGCCAGGAACTAAAAGCTGAAATA
>PVIH01004029.1:0-148127 GCA_004025045.1 Sigmodon hispidus | reverse complement strand
AGCTCAACTCTCCCTCCCAGGCTGGGATATAGTCGCTGAGGCCTCTTGCCCCCTCCTCAACTCTGGGCGGGGTCTGAATCTGCTCTTCAGAGACCCCTGTAGTTGGTTAGCTCAGTTCAAGGTCGTGGCGGGGTTTCCCTCAGCAGGAGCTGTGGATGTGGTCAGGGGCAGAGTTTACCTGCCCCTGCTCCAAAGTGCGCTGGGATTCTGCAGACAGCACTCGGTCCCGGGAGCGGAACCGAAAGCAATGGGAGCTCAACTCTCCCTCCCAGGCTGGGATATAGGCTCTGAGGCCTCTTGTCCCCTCCTCACCTCACCTCTGGGCGGGGTCTGAATCTGCCCTTCAGAGACCCCTACAGTTGTTGGTTCGCTCAGTTTGACGTCGTGGTGAGGAGCCGTGCAAAATTCCCTCAGCAGGAGCTGTGGATGTGGTCCAGGGCAGAGTTTACCTGCCCCTGCTCCAGAGTGCGCTGGGATTCTTATTTGCATTTTTCAACACACTTCCATCTAAGCCAACACCATTTGTTAAATATACCGTCTTTCTTCCATTGAATATTTTAGGCCTCTTGTCATAGATCAGTTGTTCATAGGTTTTTGGGTTAATGTCTGGATCCTCAAATCTATTCCATTGGTTCACCAGTCAGTTTTTTTGCTAGTACCACGCTGTTTTTATTACTGTAGCTCTATAGTATAGCTTAAAGTCAGGGATGGTGATACCTCCTGATGTTCTTTTGTTAAGTAAAATTGTTTTGGCAATCCTGGCTTTCCTGTTAATCCAAATGAAATTGAGTATTGTTCTTTCAAGGTCCAAAAAATATTGTGTTGGAATTTTGATGGGCAGTTCATAGAATCTGTAGATTGCCTTTGGTAGAATTGCCATTTTCACTATGTTGATCCTACCAATCCAAGAACATGGGAGAGCTTTCCATTTTCTGATATCCTCTTCAATTTCTTTCTTCAGTGATTTAGATTTTTTTGTCAAATAGGTCTGTTACTTCTTTGGTTATAGTTACTCCAAGGTATTTAATACTATTTGCTTCTATTAAGAAGGGCAATGTTTCCCTTATTTCTTTTTCAACTCTTCTATCTTTAGTGTATCAAAGGGCTACTGATTTCTCTGAGTTAATCTTGTATCCTGCTATCTTGGTGAAGGTGTTTATCAGCTGTAGCAGTTCCTTGGAAGAATTTTGTGGGTCACTTATGTATACAATCATATCATCTGCAAATAGAGATAGCTTCACTTCTTCTTTTCCAATTTGTTTCCCCTTAATCTCTTTTTGTTCCCTTATTGCTTTAGCTAAAACTTCGAGAAGTATATTGAATAGGTAAGGAGAGAGAGGACATCCTTGTCTTGTACCTGATTTTAATGGGATTGCTTTGAGTTTTTTTCCATTAAGTTTGATACTGGCTGTCGGCTTTTTGTAAATCGCCTTTATTATATTTAGGTATGCTCCCTGTATTCCTGATCTCTCCAGGGCTTTAATCATAAAGGAGTGTTAGATTTATCAAATCCTTTTTCCTCATCTAAGGATATGTCATGTGGTTTTGTTCCTTTAGTTTGTTGATATGATGGATAACATTTACAGTTTTTCATATGTTAAACCAGCCCTGCATTTCTGGGATGAAGCCTACTTGATTGTGGTTGATGATATCTTTCATACATTGTTGTATATGATTTACCAAAATTTTGTTCAGAATTTTTGCATCTATATTCATGAGGGAAATTGGTCTGTAATTCTCCTTCTTTGTTGTGTCTTTGAATGGCTTGGGTATTAGGGTAATTGTGGCCTCATAAAAGGAATTTGGCAACATTCCTTCAGTTTCTACTGTGTGAAATAGTTTGAGGAGTAAAGGTAGTAATTCTTCTTTGAATGTCTGGGAGAATTCAGCACTGAAACCATCTGGACCAGGGCTTTTATTTTGGGGGAGTTTTTTAATGATAGCTTCAATTTCCTTAAGGGTTATACTCCTGTTTAGGTAATTAATCTGATCTTCATTTAATTTTGGTAGATGGTACCTGTCCAGAAAGCTGTCCATTTCTTCTAGGTTTTCCATTTTTGTGGAATATAGATTTTCAAAATATGATCTGATAATTCTCTATATTTCCTGGGGTCTATTGTTATGTCCCCCTTTTGATATCTGATTTGGTTGATTTGGACACTCTCTCTCTGTTTTTTGATTAGATTGGCTAAGGGCTTATCTATCTTGTTAACTTTCTCAAAGAACCAATTCTTAGATTCGTTGATTCTTTGTATTGTTCTTTTTGTTTCAATTGTATTGATTTCAGCTCTAAGTTTGATTATATCCTGCCATCTGGTCCTTCTAGGTGAGTTTGCTTCTAATTGTTCTAAGGCTTTCAACTGAGCTGTTAGGTCTCTAGTGTGGGATTTCTCTAGCTTTTTCATATAGACATCTAGCACTATGAATTTTCCTGTTAAGACTGCTTTCATTGTGTCCTACAAGGTTGAATATGTTGTGGATTAATTTTCATAAAATTCTAGGAAGACTTTGTTTTCTTTCTTAATGTCTTCAATGACCCACAGATGGTTCAGCTGATTGATGTTTAGTTTCCATGAGTTAGTAGGCTTTCTTTGGGTTTTCATGTTATTGAACTCTATCTTTAGGCCCTGGTTGTCCAATATGTTACAAGGGATTGTTTCAATTTTTTGTATACTTTGATATTTGCTTTATGACCAATTATGTGGTCAATTATGGAGAAAGTTCCATGAGGAACTGAGAAATTTGTATGTTCTGTTGGGTTTTCGTGGAAGCTTCTATACATATCTATTAAATCCATTTGTATCATAACCTCTTTTAAACTCCTTATTTCTATGTTGAGACTCTTTCTGGTTGATCTATCCAGGATTGAAAGTGGGGTATTGAAGTCTCCCACTACTAGGGTGTAAGAATTGATGTGGGAATCGAGCTTTAGCTGTGTTTCTTTTACATAAGGAGGTGCCCTTAGATTAGGGGCATAAATATTCAAGATTGACATCTCCTCTTGACCAATTTTTCCTGTAATGAATAAGTAGTGACCATCTTGGTCCCTTTTAATTGCTTTTAGCTTAAAGTCTACTTTGTTAGATATTAGGATTGCAACCCCTGCTTCTTTCTTAGGACTATTTGACTGGAAAATCTTTTCCCAACCCTTTAATCTAAGCCTCTGTCTGTCTTTGTGGTTGAGGTGTGTTTCTTGTAGGCAACAGAAGGATGGCTTCTGTTGTTGCATCCATCTTGTTAGTGTGTGATGTTTTATAAGAAAGAGAGTTGAGACCATTGATATTAAGGGAAATTAGTGACCATTGATTCATTTTTCCTGCCATTTTTGGTGGTAACTTGTTTGTATTTCCTGTCTCTGGGTTATTCTTCTATAGAATTATTGATTGTTTGTGATTTCATGGGTGTATTTGGGGTCCTTAGGTTGGAGTTTTTTCTCTAATACTCTCTGTAGTACTGGATTGGTAGATAGATATTCCTTCAGTCTGACTTTGTCCTGAAATACCTTGTTTACTCCATCTATGGTGATTGATAATTTTGCAGGGTATAGTATTCTAGTTTGGCAGCCATGCTCTTTTAGTGTCTGTATAACTTCTGACCAAGCCCTTCTAGCTTTCATCATTTCCATTGAATAGTAAGGTGTTATTCTGATGGGTCTGCCTTTATATGAGAGTTGGCCCTTTTCTTTTGCAGCTCTTAAAATTTTTTCTTCGTTCTGTATGTTTTGTGGCTTGATTATAATGTGGAGTGCTGACTTTTTTAGGGGGTCATATCTATTTGGTGTTCTGTAAGCTTCTTGTATCTTTATAGGCATTTCCTTCTTCAGTTTAGGGAAGTTTTCTTCTATGATTTTATTGAAAGCATTATCTGTGTCTTTGAGCTGGTATTCTTCTCCTTCTTCTATTCCTATTATTCTCAGATTAGGTCTTTTCATAGTGTCCCTGATTTTCTGAACATTTCTGCTATGGCCTTTTTAGTTTTAGTATTTTCTTTGACTGATATATCTATTTGAGCTACTGGGTCTTCAACTTCAGAGACTCTATCTTCCATCTCTTGAACTCTGTTTGTTATGCTTGTATCTGTGGTTCCAGCTTTTTTCTTCAGATTTTCTATTTCCATCTTTGCCTCATTTTGTGCCTTTTTTATTGCTTCTATTTCAGCATTTAGTTCTTGGCATGTTTCTTTTATAGATTTGTTCATCTCTTCCAATTTTTTGTTTGTACTTTCTTCTATTTCTTTAAGGCTATTTTTCATATCTTCTTTGAGAGTTTCAATGATCACAAAAAAAGAATTTTTGGTATTGCTTCCTTTTGTTTCCTCTTCATTGTTCATTTCAGGTCTTGTATTTGTAAGATCATCACTTTCTTCTGCAGTTACCTTGTTGTTCTTTATATTATTATGTAAGTTTTTGCACTGACATTTACCTATGACTTCAGTGGTTCAAGATTAGGTGGCTCCTGGTCAGTTGTGGCACTCGGGCTTGTGCTCCTCCTGTCACTTTTTTGGGTGGGGTCTAAGTCTGTCCTTCAGGTACCCCTGTAGTTATCTTTTTGCTCAGTTGGAGGTGGAGGTGGGTAGCCATGCAAATTCCCTCAGCAGCTGCTGTGGGTATGGAGACAGGCAGACTTTATCTGTGCCTGCTACGGAGTGTGCTGGGACTCATTCTGCCCATACATAGGTTTTTCAAGCGTAAGTTGTTTAAAGATAAGCTGTCCTGTCTTGTTCTCAACATTGTAATTTCTGATGTTTACTGAGCATTCGCCATAGGTTCATCCCTCCTCCATACCTTGAATACAATGTGGCATAATGTCGTCTCTGCAAGTCTGTTGAGTTCCTGAATGCATTATGATATACACTGTCTTCTGTGTGAGTAAGTTGAGTTTCTGCGTACATCATAGCACACACTGTCTTCTCTATAAGCATGCTGAATTGCCTCTATATTCCCATTCACACATAGTGAACCCAGACAGACACACAGCTAGCTCAACAGTAAGTAGCTAAGATTCAAATCATAAATTCCCACACTTAGCCTCTATGCTGCCTGCAGTGTGTGTGTGTGTGTGTGTGTGTGTGTGTGTGTGTTCGTGTTTGTTAATGCATGTGCACACATGTGTGAAGGCTGGAGGACAAACTCTGATGTTGTTCCTCAGGTGCCATCCACCTTATCTTTTGAGACAAGTGTGATTCCTGGAAAGAACCTCAGCTGGTATGCAGACTGGCTAGCCAGGAACACCAGACACCTTCCTGTATGTATGTACATCCTCAGCACTGGGATCACAGAAGTGGACCATCATCTCCCTCTTTTTTAATCTGGTTCTGGGGACCCATCTCAGGGGTCCCTCCTTTTATGGCAAGCACTTTTATAGAGGGAAAAAAGTCTTTGTGCTCATAGATAGGCTCTGGAGGAGCTAGGAAAGTTAAACATGCAGACATCCTTCAAAGGAAGGGAATGTTTAACATATTCCTCTGGAAATGCTGGGAATGAATGTAGTTTGCCACCTGTTGATCCTCTGCTGTCTGATGAGTCAGGCTCTGCCTGTATTTCCCAAAATATATGCTATACTTATTGCAGACCCTTCCTTCCTCAAATCTTGAACATTGCTTTTAGACCATAAAACATAGTCTTGAAACATGAATTCTAGTTTGTATTTGATGAAAACTCAGAGACAGATACTGGGGAAAAGCTGGAATATCAGAGAGAGGAAACAGACCACATTCAAATATCATGCAGCCAACTTCTCAGGGTAAAAGCTATCTTCTCAAGTCCTCAGTCTGGCTGGTTGCTTCTACAGAATAAATCTCTGTCTTCCACACTGGCTTTAAATGCCTTCTTAGCCCAGTTGTTTCACTTCTGGGTTCAATTCTACATCATATTCTAGAGTTAAGATTAAAGGTGTGAGCTACTACTATTTGGTAGTTAGGCCTTGAAATCACAGAAACACAGAAAGATCTGTGTCTCCTGAGTGATGGAATTAAAGGTGTAGGTCACCACTCCTGGTCTTTCCCTGCAAGGATTAGACTCTCTGACCCTCCTGGCTTGACTGAGGGTAGATCTGTTCTCTGATATTCCAGACTGCATTAAATAAGCAATGTATTACCACACACTCTTATGAGTGATGTCATTTGTGCTTTATAATAGCCTGAGTGACTTCTGTGGTATCTTAGGGCCAGGCCAATGTTGACTCCCACAGGTGTTATGTTTATCAATCTTCATAGTCCCTAAATCTTGGATACTATCTCTGAGACAACAGAACGTACCCATCTTTGTGAAAAACCAGATGTACTTTGTAAAAAATCTCAGTGTGATTAAGTCTTAAAATTGTTCTGTATTGGGAATGGGTTAATTGTTATCAAAAAATCATTTTGCCAAAATTGTGCTGTGCTTAAATACAGCTAGAGTAAATTATCTGGTGTCAGGCTCTAGACATCATGGCCTAGCACTGGTACCAAAATCAGGCTGAAGCAAGTTTTATTCTTGTCTTTTGTGGATCTTTTCCTGCCTGGTGTAAAAACCTGCAGGGATCCTTCACACATTACCAACTGTGTTATTGCCCCCTCCTCTGACATTCTTATGTTCACTTAATAGTATGTACTTTTATAAAGCACGTGTAATTTACTAAGAACTTTCCCATAAGTGATGTGGGATGTGTTTCTGTTTACTGTGAAATACCATTGGATAACAAAGGCACTGTTTTGGTCTATGGTAAACTAGCCTATGGGCAGGCAGGAAATCTGAGCAAAGATAAAGGAGAAGTAGGGCAGAGTTAAGGGAGAGAAGAGCCCCAACCACCCAAGAACCAACATGTAAAAGAACACAGGTAAGCCAGAGGCCATGTGGCAAGACAGATGAATGGAAATGGGTTGAGTTAAAATGCATGAGCTAGCAATATGCCTGAGCCATAGGGAAAGCAGCATGTAATTAACATAAGCCTTTGTGTGATTATTTGGGACTGCTGTTTGGGACCTCTGGGCTAGGCTGGGCTAGAAACTGTTTACTACACATAAGTATCAGCAGCTATGTGATGGAGTGCAGAGCAAGAGGGCCATGGAAACTGATTTCCTCATGTTATTATAGTTCCCTATGTTCTGGCTCCCTTCTGTTTTGGTTTTTTTTTCTTTTTTTTTTTCCAGCTGGCTCCCTTCCTCCAAAACAGCCCAAGGGATCTAGTCACAGTGTGATTCAGGCCCTGCTATCCCTGAGCTCTTAGTCACTAATCTGCCTATAGTTTACAATGCAGAATGAATTCAACAGATTCCCTTAAAATTGCCCAGGACTGCCCTCCTCTGTGCCCCTCTGTCATGCTCCAGCCTCACCAATTACATCTGCCCCATTCCAGCCAAGCTGATCTCACAGGCCTCCTCTCTACTCAGTCAACAGAACTACAATTCACACCTCAGAACCTTTGCCTCACAATCTAGAATGATCATCTCAGGACTTTTGCCCAGACAATATAAAATGTTCTTTCTGGATTGCCCCTCTGTTTGTTCTTCTCATTTAAATGCTTTGATTGATAAGTTACAAGTGGTGTATAATTATGGTATGTAACATACATGTATAAATGGGATGATTAAACCATACCAATTAACCATCCCTCACACAATTACTGCTTTGTGTCAAGAACATTTAAAAACTTTTTTTCTTGAAAGGCTGTCATCTAGGACTGTGAGAAAGGCAAGTATAGGAATCCCGTGGTGACATTACTAAGAGACCCTGGTCTTGTGTCCTCATTTTCTGACTCAGTGGGTCAAGGGGGGCAGGCCCCAGTGGCTCTGGTGCTGGCCTTTTGCAAACTGCCCTAGGTGTTTAGTAAATAGTCTTATGACTTCCTCAAACTGAAGGTTATTTGCTTTGATCTTTTCAGAGACCTGCTCTTAGCAGATGCTCTGAAGATCAAGTTTATTTGACACTCCTCTGGGACTAACAGAAGTAATCCCTTCTCTGCTTCTGGTACACATTAGTGAAGCTGACGAGCTAAGTGTTTGGAAGATAAGATGCATTTCTAACATTGGCACTGGGCATTGTTTCCTCTTGTCTCCGCATGTGTGCACTCACACACACATGCATGCACACATGTATACTCATATTACTCACACACACTCACTCATTCCCCAACACTCTGTCACGTGCACCTGGAAAGTTCTCCTATAACCAAAAATATACTTGTGCTGCCTATCCCATCATCTGTGCTGAGACCTGACCCATTTCACAATAAAACAAAGTCTGCACATCTGGTAAGGAGAGAGGAAGGTTTTAGGAAAGAAAAATATAACTCTCTATTACTATAGTTATCTGAAAACAAAGACATCTTGGAAGCCCCCCCTTCTCTTTCTCACTTTCTGTGTGTGTGTCTGTCTACTGTCTGTCTACTGTCTATCAGCCTGCATGATGTGATGACTTGAATTTATCCTTACAAAGCTTTGTTTCAGAAAAAGAGTCTGAAGTGCCTGAGGGCAGGGCCCAGGTCTGGGAGTGCACCTGACAGCCAATAGATTCAAAAGTTAGGTTTGCACAACTACTGAACAGCTTGGGATCAGAAACATCCTGGACTGACACCTTGGATCCTACTCCCCCAAGAGGAACATCTGACTCACTCTTGAGGGAGGGGGAGAAAACTACATCTGCCAGGAGTGGAGACTGAATTAAGCAATATTGGGATTGTGGGGCCATGGGACTGCCTGCTGCTACCCAAGGAGGAGATGGGGAGTTGTGGAGAAGAAAAAATGACCTGATGTGGCAGGATGGGGAAGGGACCTTGAATAAGGATATACAAGGTTAGAAAGTGTGACTTCCTTGTTCATAATAATAAAATAAAATAAAATAATAAAAAAAGTTAAATTTGTACTGAAAGTTTGGCCAGCAGATTCAGGGCTGAGGTTCTTAGGCAGGTTTTTCTTTAAAACCTCCCTCACTTCGGGGCTGGGGCGATAACCCTCCACTGTGTCAGAACAAAGGGTATCCACCCAGGTTCATTTGGAACCTGTTCATAACAATAAAGACAATCAGGTTTTTGTATTGAGTCCAGCTCCATGGTGATCTTTGGGGATTTCTCCACATGGGTACAACACTGCCTGCCTGTCTTTCTGTGTCTCTCTGTGTGTGTCTTTATGTCCAGAGGCATGTGTCTATGCAACTTGTGAATATGTGAAGGCCAAAAGGCAACCTAAGGAAATCTATCCATGTATATTTGAAATAGAGTATCTTGCTGACTTATAACTCACCCATTAGGCTAGGTGAGCTTGCCAGTGAGCCCCATGGACAACTGCCTTCCATCACTGAGGTTACCAGAACTCATTATTGTGCCTGTGTTTTTCTACAGATTCTGGGGATAAAACTCTGATCCTTGTACTTGTAAAGCAAACACTTTACCTGACTGAGACATCTCTCCAGACCAATCATACTCTATTAACATGCAGAAACATCCAAGACTCATCCTTATATTCCTAAGCACAGCTAGTGAAGTGGCTCTAAGAAGAAAATGAAAATATAACTATGAAACTAGCATTTCTATTTACAATGTACAACCTAGTTGTAAATGCAAATGTAAGACCAGTGAACTAGAGCAAAACCTTCACACACAATATTAACTTCCAAATGTACATGTACACATGTCTTTCCTTCTCACCATAAGAGAGAAAACTGAGCAAGATAACTTTTTATTGATGCTATTATTTCACACTACCATGTGGATTTCAGGGACATTGACAACTTCCCTAATGCACTTACCTCCCTTTGAGACCCTTTGAACACTCATCTGTGAATCCCCTAGGATAATGCATTCAAAAGAACTGCAGATTCTGTGAGAGCATGAGACATTAGCAGACCTGTACACATTCCACTGTCTCATTGGGCATGACTTTTTTTTTATTTAAAAAAAATTTTTCTCATACCCACCACTGTTTCCTCTCCTGCTCCTTCTCCCAGTCCTCACCAGCCTCACCCCTCATCCTCCATCCTGTTCACTCCCACAGAGGGCAAAGAATCCCAAAGTGAGTCAATTCAGTTTGGCTTATCCAGTTGAGGAGGACTGAGTCCCTTCTTCAAGTATCAAGGCTCAGAAAGGTATTTCTCCACTAGGTATGGACTCTAAGAAACCAGTTCATGGATCCAAGATAGACTCTGGTCCAATTGCAAAAGTCTCCACAAACTATACACACCTTTTGACCATCATCTATATTGAGGGTCCAGATCTATTCTGTGAAGGCTTGTCAGCTGTCATTTCAGATTCTGCAAGCTCCCAACAACATGAGACACTGTAGGGAGGCAGATGCAGAGATCCATAGCTAAACACCAGGTTGAGCTACTAGTCCAGCTGAAGAGAGGGAGGAGAGATTGCATGAGTGAAGCTATTGGGCTTCATTTTTTTTGTTATGTTTTGTTTGGTTTTTGTTGGTTTTTTGGTTTTTTTCATTATTATTATTATTAATTATGAACAAAGAAGTCATGCTTTCTATCCCTGAATATCATTATTAAAGGTCCATTCCCCCTCCCGCCACATCAGATCATTTTTTCTTCTCCACAACTCCCCATCCCCTCCCTGGGGAGGAAGCAGACAGTCCCATGGTCCGACTGACAAAATATTGTTTAGTTCAGTTTCCACTCCTGGCAGATCCAGTCTTCTCCCCCCTCCCTCAAGAGTAAGTCAGGTGTTCCTTTAGGTGGAGTGGGATCCCAAGAGTCAGTCCAGGGTGTTTCTGATCCCAAGCTGTTCAGTGGTTGTGGTTTGCAGCTTGGGCATGCTTGGCTTTTTTCTTGTTTCTTTGTTTGCTTAGAGTCCACTAATGAGTGAGTACATGCCCTGCTTATCTTTCTGAGTTTGTGATACCTCGATCAGGAGGATAATCTCCAAGTCCATCCATTTGCCTGCAAATTTTAGGATATCATTTTTTCTTACTGCTGAGTAGTACTCCATTGTGTAGATATACCACAGTTTGTTAATCCATTCTTCAATTGAGGGACATCTAGTTTGTTTACAGGTTCTTGCTATTACAAATAATGCTGCTATGAACATAGTTGAGCTAATACATTTGGAGTATGACTGTGAATCATTAGGGTATACACCCAGAAGTGGTATTGCTGGGTCCTTGGGTGATTGATTCTCAATTTTCTGAGAAAGCACCATACAGCATTCCAAAGTGGCTGAACAAGCTTACACTCCCACCAACAATGGAGGAGTGCTCCCCTTGCTCCGAATCCTCTCCAACATAGGCTGTCATCTGTGCCTTTTATCTTAGCCAATCTAACAGGTGTTAGGTGGTATCTCAAAGTTGTTTTGATTTGCATTTCTCTGATGGCTAAAGATGATGAGCACTTTTTCAGGTGCCTTTCAGCAATTCATAATTCCTCTGCTGAGAATTCCCTTTTTAGATCTGAACCCCATTTTTTGATTGGGTTATTCAAGGTTTTGGGCTCTAGATTCTTGACCTCTTTATATATCTTAGAGCTCAGTCCTCTATCACTTGTAGGGTTGGTGAAAATCTTTTCCCATTCTATAGGCTGTCGTTTTGTCCTATAGACAGTGCCCTTGGCTTTACAGAAGCTTCTTAGCTTTAGGAAATTACACTTATTGATTGTTGTTCTTAGTGTCTGTGCCACTGGTGTTATATTTAGGAAGTGGTCACCTGTGCCAATTAGTAGAAGTATATTTCCCACTTTCTATTTTATCAAGTTCAAAGTGGCCGGGTTTATGTTGAGGTCTTTGATCCACTTGGATTTGATTTTTGTGCAGGATGACAGGCTCGGATCTATTTACATTTTTCTACACACTTCCTTCCAGCTATGCCAACAGCATTTGTTAAATACACTACCTTTTTTTCCATTGAATGTTTTGGACCTATTTGTCAAAGATCAGGTGTTCATTAGATTTTTGTATTAATGTCTGATCCTCAATTCTATTCCACTGATCCACAAGTCTGGTTTTATGCCAACACCAGGCTGTTTTTATTACTGTAGCTCTATAGTATAACTTGAAGTCAGGGATGGTGATACCTCCTGAGGTTCTGTTGTTGAGTAAAATTGTTTTGGCAACCCTGGCTTTCCTGTTATTCCAAATGAAATTGAGTATTGTTCTTTCAAGGTCCAAAAAATATTGTGTTGGGATTTTGATGGGCAGTTCATAGAATCTGTAGATTGCCTGTGGTAGAATTGCCATTTTCACTATGTTGATCCTACCAATCCAGGAACATGGTAGAGCATTCCATTTTCTGATATCCTCTTCAATTTCTTTCTTCAGTGATTTAGAATTTTTTGTCAAATAGGTCTGTTACTTCTTTGGTTATAGTTACTCCAAGGTATTTAATACTATTTGAGCTATTATGAAGGGTAATGTTTCCCTTATTTCTTTTTCAACTCTTCTATCTTTAGTGTATAGAAGGGCTACTGATTTCTTTGAGTTAATCTTGTATCCTGCTACATTTCTGAAGGTGTTTATCAGCTGTAGCAATTCCTTGGAAGAATTTTGTGGGTCACTTATGTATACAATCATATCATCTACGAATAGAGATAGTTTCACTTCTTCTTTTCCAATTTGTTTCCCCTTAATCTCTTTTCATTCCCTTATTGCTTTAGCTAAAACTTTGAGAACTATATTCAATAGATAAGAGAAGAGAGGACATCCTTGCCTAGTTCCTCATTTTAGTGGGATTGCTTTGAATTTTCTCCATTAAGTTTGATACTGGCTGTTGGCTTCTTGTAAATCGCCTTTATTATATTTAGGTATTCTCGCTGTATTCCTGATCTCTCCAGGGCTTTAGTCATAAAGGACTGTTGGATTTTGTCAAAGGCTTTTTCAGCATCTAAGGTTATGATCATGAGGTTTTGTTCCTTTAGCTTGTTTATATGATGGATAACTTTTACAGTTTTTCATATGTTAAACCAGCCCTGCATTTTGGGGTGAAGCCTACTTGGTCGTGGTGAATGATATTTGTTATACATTGTTGTATATGATTTGCCAAAATTTTGTCGAGAATTTTCACATCAATATTCATGAGGGAAATCGGTCTGTAATTCTCCTTCATTGCTGTGTCTTTGAGTGGCTTGGGAATTAGGGTAATTGTGGCCTCATAAAAGGAATTTGGCAATATTCCTTCAGTTTCTACTGTGTGAAATAGTTTGAAGAGTAATGGTAATAATTCTTCTTTGAATGTCTGGTAGAATTTGTCACTGATACCATCTGGACCAGGGCTTTTATTTTGGGGGAGGTTTTTAATGACAGCTTCAATTTCCTTAAGGGCTATAGGCCTGTTTAGGTAATTAATCTGATCTTCATTTAATTTTGGTAAATGGTACCTGTCCAGAAAGCTGTCCATTTCTTCTAGGTTTTCCATTTTAGTGGAATACAGATTTTCAAAATATGATCTGATGATTCTTTGTATTTCCTGGGGGTCTGTTTTTATGTTCCCCTTTTGATATCTGATTTTGTTGATTTAAACCCTCTCTCTCTGTTTTTTGATTAGTATGGCTAAGGACTTATCTATCTTGTTAACTCTCTCAAAGAACCAACTCTTAGATTGATTGATTCTTTGTATTGTTCTTTTTGTTTCTATTGTATTGATTTCAGCTCTAAGTTTGATTATTTTCT
Source organism: Sigmodon hispidus (assembly GCA_004025045.1). Classification (NCBI taxonomy): domain Eukaryota; kingdom Metazoa; phylum Chordata; class Mammalia; order Rodentia; family Cricetidae; genus Sigmodon; species Sigmodon hispidus. Next base: position 134,553 of record PVIH01004029.1, on the reverse strand, counting down.
GCTGTCTACTCCTTCTAGGTGATTTCCCTCCTAATTTTTCTAAGGTTTTCAGCTGAACTGTTAGGTCTCTAGTGTGGGATTTCTCTAGCTTTTTCATGTAGGCATCTAGCACTATGAATTTTCCTCTTAAAACTGCTTTTATTGTGTCCCACAAGTTTGGATATGTTGTGGATTCATTTTCATTAAATTCTAGGAAGACTTTGATTTCTTTCTTAAGTTCTTTCTTGACCCAGAGATGGTTCAGCTGAGTGATGTTTAGTTTCCATGAGTTTGTAGGCTTTCCTTGGTTTTTGATGTTGTTGACCTCTAACTTTAGGCCCTTGTGGTCTGATATGTTACAACGGATTATTTACATTTTTTTGTATCTGTTGATATTTGCTTTATAACCAATTATGTGGTCAATTTTGGAGAAAGTTCCATGAGGAGCTGAGAAATATGTGTATTCCTTTGTGTTTGGGTGGAAGCTTCTGTAGATATCTATTAAATCCATTTGCATCATAACCTCTTTTAGAATCCTTATTTCTCTGTTGAGTCTCTGTCTAGTTGACCTATCCAGGGTTGAAAGTGGGGTATTGAAGTCTGCCACTATTAGGGTGTAAGAATTGATGTGGAATTCGTGCTTTAGCAGTGTTTCTTTTACATAAGTAGGTGCCCTTATATTAGGGGCTTAAATATTCAAGACTGAAATCTCTTCTTGACCAATTTTTCTTGTAATGAATAAGTAGTGACCATCTTGGTCCCTTTTAATTGCTTTTAGCTTAAAGTCTACTTTGATATATATTAGGATTGCAACCCCTGCTTGTTTCTTAGGACCATTTGACTGGAAAATCCTTCCCAAACCTTTATTCTAAGCCTGTGTCTCTCCTTGCATTGAGGTGTGTTTCTTGTACGCAACAGAAGGATGGCTTCTGTTGTTGTATCCATCTTGTTATTGTGTGACATTTTATAGGAGAGTTGAGTCCATTGATATTAAGGGACATTCGTGATCATTGATTGATATTTCCTGTCATTTTTGGTGGTAACTCACTTGTATTTCCTTTTTCTGGAGTATTCTTTTGTGGAATTATTGATTGTTTGCGGTTTCATGGGTGTCTGGGGTTCCAAGGTTGGAGTTTTCCCTCTAATACTCTCTGTAGCACTGGATTGGTAGATAGATATTCTTTCTGTCTGACTTTGTCATGAAATACCTTGTTTACTACATCTATGGTGATTGATAATTTTGCAGGGTAAATTATTCTAGTTTGGCAGTCATGCTTTTAGCATCTGTGTAACTTTTGACCAAGCCCTTCTAGCTTTCATCGTTTCCATTGAGTAGTCAGGCATTATTCTGATGGGTCTGCCTTTATATGTGAGTTGGCCCTTTTCTTTTGCAGCTCTTAAATTTTTTTCTTTGTTCTGTATGTTTTGTGACTTGTTTATAATATGGCATGGTGACTTTTTTGGGGGGTCATGTCTATTTGGTGTTCTGTAAGCTTCTTGTATCTTTATAGGCATTTCCTTCTTCAGTTTAGGGAAGTTTTCTTCTATGATTTATTGAAAGCTTTATCTGTGCCTTTGAGCTGGAATTCTTGTCCTTCTTCTCTTCCTATTATTCTCAGATTAGGTCATTTCATGTTGTCCTGAACATTTCTGCTATGGCTTTTTTAGTTTTAGTATTTTCTTTGAATGATATATCTATATGAGCTACTGAGTCTTCCGCTTCAGAGATTCTATCTTCCATCTCTTGAACTCTGTTTGTTATGCTTGTATCTGTGGTTCCAGCTTTTTTCTTCAGATTTTCTATTTCCATCTTTGCCTCATTTTGTGCCTTTTATATTGCTTCTATTTCAGCTTCTAGTTCTGGCATGTTTCTTTCATAGATTTGTTCATCTCTTCCAATTATTTGTTTGTATTTTCTTCTATTTTTTAAGGCTATTTTTCATATCTTCTTTGAGAGCTTTGATGATCATCATAAAGAAATTTTTGGTGTTGCTTCCTTCTGTTTCCTCTTCCTGCTCAGTTCAGGACTTCTATTTGTAGGATCACCACTTTCTTCTTGAGTTACCTTGCTGTTCTTTATATTATTATGTAAATGTTTGCACTGGTGTCTTCCCATGGCTTCAATGGTTCATGATTAGGTGGCTCCTGGTCAGTTGTGACACTTGGTCTTGTTTGCCTCCTGTCACCTCTGAGGAAAAGGTCTGTTCAATCTCTACCTCTGCTCTGGGCAGGGTAATAAATTTCAAGTCTTCAATGTTTCTCTTTTTGACCAATTGTGGATGGGATGGGGGCCATGCAAATTTCCTCAGCAGCAGCTGGGGGGACCCTGGCAGTCAGAGCTTATCTCTGTTTGCTACAGAGTGCATGGGTGCATGCTCTGCCTGGGCTTCACTTTTGAAGCACAAGTTCAAAGACAATATTATTATTTCCAAAGATAACTGGCAAATTGCTCAGTCAGTAAAGTGCTTTTCTGACAGCCTTGAAGACATGAGTTCTGATCTTTAGAATCAATGTGCAAATAGAAGCACCATGACCCATTCTAGTGATGCTGACATCAGCAATGTTAGAGATGGAGACAGGCAGATGCCCAAACCTTGCTGGGCAGCTAGTCTATTGCACAGCAAATTTACAGGAAGACCTAGTGTCAAACAGAAGGTGAAAGTCAACAGAGAAATGTGTCCAAAGCAGTTACTTCACATCCACATGCTTGTACACTTACATGATTTTTGAGGTCTTCCATTATACTAAGCTCTTTTTTAAAGATTTCACTTATATCACCCCTCTGGTTCTTGTTATAATGCTGCAGATTTTACCAATGCTGAGAGGAGGCCTAATACACTTTGCCCAAATACACTGTGTTAGTTAACAGCAGAATTAGAAATAGACTCAGATGCCGAAGCTGAGACATTTTGTTATGTTCTCATCTCATACCTTTGGCACCCCTAGAAAGCTGCAAGTCACATCTCTCCAGAGGACATCCAGTACCTTCTGAGCCCCAGATACTCATAGACTTTGCCTAACTAGAACAAGTGAGAGATATAATTTTTCCACTTAGATCTTCATGAAATTGTACCTTGGCTCTAAGTGAGACATGTAAACAGTGTCCCTCTGCATGATGAACATAACAGCAAGAGGCAAGCACCCTCTTGAGTATTGATGGGACTCAAAGAGCAGAAAATGCCCTCTTTAGATTATGGCTTGTTTCTAGGAATTTGTTGTCATGATTCCTCACACCCTTCTTGAAAGTGGTTTTCCATCAATCCAGATAGAGATAATTTAATGGACAGAGGGAAGAGAGTAGGAAAGAGGAAATAATGAAGGAAGGAAGGAGGGACTAAATGAAAAGTTAACTCCAATGTGGAGGAAAATTGAGACAGATTAAACCCAATCCCAGAACCAATATGAGAAGAAATCATTCCAATGCTTGTTTAAAAGTGTTTGTGCTTGTATATGTGTGTTTTCATGCAGGAAGCACACATGTGCACAGATGTGGAAGCTGCAGGACATCTTTGGTGGTACTCTCCAGAATGTCAGCTACATCCTTTGAGACAAGATCTCTCACCAATCCAGATTCTCTCTCTCTCCCTCCCTCACTCCCTGCCCCCCTGTGTGTGTGTGTGTGTGTGTGTGTGTGTGTGTTTGAGACAGAGAGACCATGTGTGTGTGTGTTGAAGCCAGAGATCAATGACAGTGGCTGTCTTTCCCCAGGTGCTATACTACATAGATTTATTTGTATGATTGAATGGCTTTGAAAAAAGATCTGTCATTGACTTGGAACTCACCAGTTTCACTAAAGTGGATTGTGAGCCCTAGAAATCTTCCTGTCCTCATCTCTTTCTTCAGCACTCAGATGATGGGCATATGTCCTCAAACCTGGAATTTTAATGTGAATTCAAGGGATCATATCTACTCCATGTACCTTCAACTCATCCCTACCATACTTCTATATACTTTTTTCCTTGGTTATGTGGGTGATTCTCCATCTTGGCTTCATTTATTTTGAACATTTCACAGAAATCTCACTCTTGGGACATCACTATACTTAGGCAAGTCTATGGAGGAAGTCATGGATCATGACATTCTCCTCACAGATCCTGGCCATTCAACAGAAAGGTGCCATTTAATTAATTTAAGCTTCTTCTTCCAACCATGGCCTGTGAAGAGCTTCACAACATGAGAAGACACAGTTTTCCCAGGTGTCATTAGAGCCACACACCTCCTCCTCTGCCATACTTGGACTTTGATGCCCTCAGAGAGAATCATGCCTTTGTGCATAGTCCAAGGCTATTGAAGGTCAGTGGAATACCCTGGGTTCACTTGTTACTGATGTTTTCTTTGTCCTCACAAATATCAAGATCTAGAAATGTTCTCCAGAATTAACCACCCCTCCCCAGCATACACAGTGAACAAGGACTAAAGACTTCCTTCTCTCAGAGTAAATGCTTTTTTGATTCATCATGTAAGCCACTCATTTATTTATATGTCTATCTGTCTGCAGCTGTGTGGGCTTATATAGATGTAAAACAGCTTGTAGCTGGCAGCTCTCTCCACCTGCCAGGGGACTGAACTCATCAGACTTGGCTGTGAGTGTCTTTCCCCACTGAGCCCCACATACTTCTCTTATTGTGGAGCTAGGTTTCTCTCAGCACTGCTAAATAACCAGGAAACAAGAGGTGGCAAAATGAAAGGAGTTTATTTACATCTGGGCCAGAACTGGGAAGAAAATGAAATTTTATTTTCTCTCTGTTTTGCCTTTGGCATTGTTACAATTTATAAGAAAGATAAAGCAAAATTCTCAAAAACATGCATGTGGAGATTTTGCTGTCAGGTAAGGTATCATGGTTGAAAGTATAAATCTTTCTCTGACTCCACAGGTTTAGCCTGTTCTCACCCTCAGCCAGGGGTTTTCTGGGGGAAAACTAAGTTCCCTGTCACAATTTCATGGTAGCAGTTACTTCCTGGTATGAATAAAACCAAATTGCTTTATCTGCTGAAGAAAGAGGGCCATCAAAACCCTGCCTGTCTCCACCATAAGAATCTGGGGAAAGTGAAGGAGAGGACAGCCCCAGCCACTAAACAGAAGCCCTGTCTACAATAATCCTGTCATTCACTCATTCAGCAATGTCCACTCTCCTCAAAGTAGGTCAGAAAACTTGCAGATTCAAATGTTGGTTTGAGGCTGGGGGATGGGGAAGTCTCCTGAGAACCAGACAGAAAAAGACAGGGGAATGTGGCAAGTCAGATGTAGTAATTTGTACAGCCAACTCATAGATTCTTTTAAAAGAATTAGGAAAACAAAACCTGTGTGAAATATGCCAGCTTACAAGCTTATGAACCTTTCTCTTGGGCTATACTGTGTGAAACAAATGAAATCCATTTTCTAGTCAGATATGTAGTTGGATTGCAGGTATATATCTATCAAACCAAGACATGTTGACCAGAAGGGGCTCAGTGACCATGGGTATAGACTGGAATAAAATATGTGATATTTAGATGGGGGAGGGGGCTGCACTATGTATGTGTGTGCTTGTAGAAACCAGAGACCATCCTTGCCTGTCCTTCCTCAGATACTGTGGGACTACAGGCTTTTTAATTAATATGTTTATTTTTATATGTATGGATGTTTAGCCTGAGTGTATGTCTGCCCACTATGTGTGTGCCTGAAAACCAGAAAAGGGTGTGGGATCACTGGAACTGGTTATACAGTTGATAGAGAGCCACCATGTATGCAGGGAATCAAACCTGGAGGGCATTCTGAAAGAGAAGCCAGAGCTCTTAACCACTGAGTCCTCTCTGTGTATGTGTGCCTATGTGAGTGTGTGAGTGTGTGAGTGTGTGTGTGTGTGTGTGTGTGTGTGTGTGTGTGTGTGTGTTCAGACAGGGTCTCTCACTGGCCTAAAATTCACCAGTTCCACTAAGCCCCAGCCACCAGGAATCCTCCTGTCTCCACATCCTTGCTGGTAGGGTTAAAAACACACACCACCACAGCCAGATTTTTTCACTTGAGTTCTAGAAATCCAACTCTGGTCAAGTTCAAATGACAAGCCATTTACTGACTGAGCCATCTATTCTTGCCCCATCATACTACTGATATTAAAACCCTAAGATTAGTGAGTATCTGAGAGGGCTATTCTGTAAGCCATTACTTGAAAAAAATATTCTTGTCTGAGAAATGGTTGCCATGTTCTACAAACCTCAGTTATTGCAGAATAACCAACTGCAAAATGATAAAAACATTAAAATATATTTGCTGTGTTACATACATCAAGATATATTCAGACCAACAACACAAAATCCCAAGATTCCCCCCTGAAAAAAGCCTGTTCAATATAACTTCAGGAGATACCACCATTCCTGACTTCAAGCTATACTATATAGCTATAGTAATAAAAAACTTTGTTACTGGCATAAAAATAAACTTGTGAATCAATGGAATCAAATAAAAGACCCTGACATTAATCCACACACCTACGAACACTTGATTTTTGTCAAAGAGGCCAAAATATAGAATACAAAAAAAAGATAGCATCTTCAGCAAATGGTGCAGGTATAACTAGACAGTAGTATGTAGAAAAATGCAAATAGATCCACATCTATTATCCTGCACAAAACTCAAGTCCAAGTAGATCAAAGACCTCAACATAAACCCAGCCACACTGAGCTTAGTAGAAAAGAAAGTGAGAAGTATCACAGGTGACCACTTCCTAAATATAACACAAGTAGCCCAGACACTAAGGACAACAATAAATGAGACCTCCTGAAACTGAGAAGCTTCTCTAAGGCAAAGGACACAGTCAATAAGACAAAACAGCAGCTTACAGAATGGGAAAAGATCTTCACCAACCATGCATCAAACATAGAACTGATCTCTAAAATATAGAAAGAACTCAAGAAACTAGAGACAAAAAAAAAAAAAAAACAAATAATTAAGTTAAAATGGGGTTCAGAGCTAAATAGGAATTCTCAACAGAAGAGCCCCAAATGGCTGAAAGACACTTAAAAAATTGCTCAACATCTTTAACCATCAGAGAAATGGAAATCAAAATAACTCTGAGATACAATCTTACACCTGTCAGTTTGGATAAGATAAAAGACACAGATGACAGCTTATGCTTGAGTGGATATGGAACAAGGGGAATACTCCTCCATTGTTGGTAGGAATGTAAACTTGTAGAGCCACTTTGGAAATCAGTGTTGTGGTTCTTCAGAAAACTGGGAATCAAATTCCTCAATGATCCAGCAATACCACTATTTGGCATATACCAAAAGGATGCACATTCCTACCCAAGGCAATTATCTCCACTATGTTCATACCACCATTACTCATAATAGCCAGAACCTGGAAACAACCTGGATGCCCCTCAACTAAAGAATTAATTTTAAAAAATGTGGTACATTTACACAACTGAGTACTATTCAGCAGTTAAAAAAAATGACATCCTGAAACTTACAGGCAAATAGATGGATCTGGAGAGTATAATCCTGTGTGAGGTAACACAGACTTAGAAAGATAAACATGGTATGTACTCATTCATAAGTGGACTTTAGACATAAAGCAAAGGATAACCAGGCTACCATTCCACAAATCTCAAACAGCTAGATAAGAGAAAGAACTTAAGAGAAACATCCATGGATCCACCTGGGAAGAGGAAATAGAAATCTCCTGAGTAAACTGGGATAATAGGAGGGAGAAAGCAAGGGAAGGTGGAAAGAAATCATGGGAGAAGATGATTGAATGGGAGGAGCAACAGAGAGAGAGAACAAAGAAATATATATCTTGATAGAAAGAGCCCTTATTAGAGAGAAACCTGGTGCTAAGGAAACCTCCAAGAACCCCCAAGATGTCCCTGGCTTGAACTCCAAGCAATAGTAAAGAGGGTGCCTAAACAAAATTTCCCCTATAATCAAATGAATGACCACCCTAATTGTCATTATAGGACAATTGATCCAGGAATGGAGGGAAGCAGAAGCAGAGATCCATAGCTAAGCACCAGGCTGCGATCCTGGTGCAGCTAAATAGAGAGAGAAGAGAGTATATAAGCAAAGGGATCAGGATTATGAGTAGGAAACCAATAGAGACAGCTGACCCTAGCTATTGGGAGCTCACAAACATTAAAATAACATCTTAGAACCTTCATGGAAAGAAACTAAACCCTCCTAATGCAGAGGACAGTTGAAGGGAGTGTGCCGTTTGTACATCCTTTTTTACAGTAAAACCAGAGTTTATTCCTGGTATATGTACTGACATCTTAGAGCCCAGTGCCTACAAAGGAACATTTTTCTCAGCCTTGATACTAGAGGAAAGAACTGGGACCTATCTTACTGGATAAGTCAGACTAAACTGACTCACCTTGGAATTCCTTGCTTGGCCCTGGGAAATGAATGAGGGGATGGGGTGGGGGAAGGCTGAAGGAGGACTGGGAAAAAAGGAAGGAGGAAGAGCCATGATGCATATGGGAAAAAAGCTTTTTAAATAAAATAGATATGTCTAGCCTCCACCCCCCCCAAAAAAAAAGGATGAAAACAAAACAAAACAAAAGATCAGAGTTTGTTGTTGAACACCTGTTTACAGGTACCCTGTAAACCTAAGTTCCAGCTGGGTCAGTCAAAAGCTTGTCTCAAAGTGCAAGGACATGAGTTCAATCCCCAGAACTCATGTTTGAAGGAGGAGGGGGAGGAAGAGAAGGAGGAGGAGGAAGAGGAGGAGAAGCTGACAAAGACATAGAATGTGCTTGGAACCCTGTAAATGTAGAGGCAAAGACAAGGCTCCTGGGAGTTCACTGATACGAAGTCTCCCACAATATGGGCCCCAGGGTAAAAAGAGATGCTAGCTTAAGGAAATGGTGGACTGAACCTGAGGAACAACTCTCAATTTTTCTTCCAACTTCCACATACATATGAAATACACACATACACACACACACAAACACATACACACACACACACTCATGCACATGCACATTCATGCATTGATTCCCACTCCATTCCAAAGGCTGTGACCTTGGGACATGTCCCTTTGGGTTTTCTAGGCTGCAAAGGTGCATCACATCACATCTGTGGCTCAGGGTTTCACCTTTCTGGGAGTCCCTGACAATGATGTTCTGTGTTGTTCTACTGATACTTTTCTCTCACTGTAATTACAACCATAGCTCTCTGAACACAATAAGCTCAGAATTGAGATTCAATGAAAGGAGTCATTAGCGGTTTAACCACGTTAAAAAGGAAGGCATATAAAAAGCTACTGATCTCTCATGATGCTATCTAAAGGACAAACGGTGTCATTTAAATTTTGACATAATTATAACATCTAATGTTAAAAAGTGCAGCACTCAGTAATCCCCTCTGAATAATTGTGGTGTTACCAGCCCATCCAGTGGCCCATAATTGACTTGCCTGGAGGTTGCTAGGGAGACACTTACAGAGTGGAATGAGTAAAAAAAATTATACAATGGGATCCTGTAAGAGATGAGCTCATCTTCCTGAGTTAACTACAACAGGGAGAGGCAGAGCAGGAAGGCCTGGAGCAGAAATCTGCTCCCACCCAGGAGAGTCTTGCCCGACAGGGACATGTGATGGAGACAGACCATGCATCACAGCCTTTTCCTCTTCCCATACATTAAGCCATGTTTATACTCCATCATCATGCCATCTCTCTAGGTACCTGTGAGATTTGCTGCGGGGCAACACAAAATCCCAGCTGTATGACAGTTAGTGTTATTTTTGAAGCACATGTCTCAGAGGATATTAGTAAGGCCCATCCCAGGCAGCTCCATGTGTGTCTCATCCTCCAGGGTCATCCTCCTTCAGAGTGACAGTAGCAATCCTGAGAACAAGCAGAAACACTCAGGGCCTTTAAGGGTCTCATCTCACAACAGAAACTAGAGACTTCCAGCCTATTCTGCTGCCCAAAGCAAGTCACACTGTAACCATCCTGGCAGGAACAAAGATGTTCTCAGCAATACTGTGCCACTCCACTTGGCTATCGGATCACTGAAACAATGGGGCTCAGGGAATTGGAATTTCCCCAGGAATCTTAATGTTGGGAGAAGGAAAGGGCTGAAGCCTGGTGCCAGCTGGTGAGTAGGGGGGATGTCTTATATTTAACCAGGTTCTGACAATCTGTCAGATCACCTTGTAGGGTTACTGGACCTAAGGTGGCTGAAATCATTTTAGAAGAGCCGTGGGGGCTCAGGCTATAATCCTAAAATTCTGTGGGCAACATAATCAATCCAACACTGTGAGAAACAAATAAGCTCCTCTCAAAGAGGGTGTCAGAGAGAATAAAATCTTCAGAAGAACTGTCTATCAACTATTTCTTTGGAAAAGTGAAGGAAGATGCTTTTCCTGCCCTAACAGCCTGTCTATCACAAGTCTGCTCTGAACTACTCACTGAGCTTCATTCTACTGTGACCTAGTGCTGGGTACTCAGGATAAAGACAGGAATAAAAAGAACTCTCTGAGTAGGCTGAAAAGGTATTAGAAAAGTGGCTAGAAATGAATAGAGCTGTAACCTCCTCAGAATGAGCAATATAAGGTCTACAGGCTCTGAAGTGACATCCAGCAATGGATGTATATGCATGTGTGCATGTTCATATGTGTGTGTGTGTGCACATATGTGTGCATGCAGGTATGTATGCATATGTGTGTGGCAATCACCTCCTACCTTGTTTGAGAAAGCCTCTCTTGTTCCTCACCCTGCATATGCGAGGATAGCTGGCCTGTGAAGTTTTAGGGATTTTTATATCACCACCTCCCATCTCCAAGGCATTTTGGGATTATAGATGCATGTGTCACTGCATCTGATTTTAACATGCATTTGGGGATTCACAATAAGGTTGTCAGGCTTATATACAAGCTTTGTGCTAAACTACATCCCAGGCTTCAAGAGCCTGTGTTTACTGAAATGGTCACCAGTGAGCCCTAGGCCTTCTAAGGTACCAGAGTTTCTGGAGCTTCCAGGTAAATATAAGCTCTTTGTGAACAGAAGAGAGAGGAAGAGAAAAACAGGCATCAAACAAAGGCCTGCATGTGCACAGAGTCTGAAAAAGGGAATTCAAATGCATGGCTTTTAAAAGCCCTAACCACTGGGGACTTCATAGTCCTTAATCCACGCACCAAGGATAAGTACCAGTTTGATCAAAGGATCATTTCTATATGGGGAAAAAAGTTTCTCTGTGACCTGAAACTAGATCTTAATCACTTCATTAACTAATTATACATTATTTGGTCAAATTGAAAAGCCACTGCTGGAAGTGGCTTCTCATGGAAATAGCAATTGTGTATGTTTGTGTGTGTCTGTGTGTGTGTGTGTGTGTGAGAGAGAGAGAGAGAGAGAGAGAGAGAGAGAGAGTTCTGGGTATGTACTGTGCTGGGATTACAGATGCACACACTACTGCATCCAGTTTTTTTATGTGGGTTCATGGGATCTGAACTCAGGTCAACAGGTTTGTGTTGTGTGACAAGAGATTTACTCACCAAGGCATCTCCCTGTCCCTGACATTTCTTTCTCCTAAGATATAAAATTGTGTTATCCAGTTTAGAGTGACTACAAAGGAGTGACAACCGTCCTTTTAAGGTATGGTAATGTGAGACATTGGTCCTTACACACACTCAGCACAAGTATGGTCTACAGAGCACACAAACTATTTCCTCTGGAAAACAGGACTGTCACCAATCTGTCTGACTTCTTTCAGCTTTTGTTTTCTTTCTTTCCTTCCTTCTTTCTTTTTTTCTATGAAACAGGTCTATTGACAGGCTAGAGGATGGAGGCCTAACCTGTGAAGGTCCCCACTGTAAGGTGTCACTGACTGAAGAAAAAGAGGTGACAGTGGGAGAGGGGCATCTGAAAAGCTTCATCGGAAATGCTTCTCACGAGGCAGGGAGCTGTTCTCTGACCACAGGTTGCTGGAATGGTTTGAGGATTTTATTTTTATATGTGGATTTTATTTGCATGTAAATAGACACACAGACAAGGTCAAGAAACTCCCACAGATGTTCTTCTACCAGCGTGTAGTGCACTCCAGTCATTCACAGTGATCTTTTCATGACAGCAATCAAACTCCATAACTGAGCATTCATGGGCCATGTCAGTAACTTACACCATTTACAACTGTCCAGAGGCCTCCTCATACAACAGACTCTCCTTTCGAAGAGGGAGATAATGACATCTCCACTTGACCTAACTGGTCCTTTTCCTCCTATGTTTACCTTTTTTGAAAGACTTTCTGCTTCACTGGGACCAAGCAGAGCATCACACAATTCATCACATTGAAGAGACAAATCAAAGCAGGTCTGCACTCAGGTTGAAAATCTCAAGCAATTTCTCTATAACTTAGGCTACAGGATGTTGGCTGAAAAGGAATCTAGAATGTAGATACCAGTGATAAACTATGCACATTCTGTACGATTTTAAGAGTGTGTGTGTGTGTGTGTGTGTGTGTGTGTGTGTGTGTGTGTGTGTGTGTGTGTGTGTGATGACTCTATGTGCATGTCCATGTGCATGAGTACAGGCATGGATTATGCCACAGCACATGCGTAGACATCAGGGGACACCCTCAAATGTTTGTCCTTGCCTTCTTTCATGTTTAAGACAGGGTCTTGTTCTGTTCAACACTGTATATAACAGACTAGCTGACCCATGAGATTAAAGATGTTCTCTTCCCCCATCTCATACCTAACCATGGGGACACTATAATTACAGACATATGCTACCATGTTCAGCATTATTTGGCTTCTGAAGACTGAAATTCAAGCCTTCATGAATGACAGCAAATGCTTTGCCCACCAAGCCATCTTCCCACTCCTGAAAGATATATTTGTAGGCAATTTTGAGTTTACATTCAAGAGCAAATAAATAGCACTCCAGGTAATAAACAAAATGTAAAACTCTAAGATAAGCTATTGGACACTTTCCATGGGTTAGCTCTCTTAACACAAACACAAATTACTCTAGTAATACCCATTTCCTCCCCCACAAAGGGGACTTTGAGGCCTAGATACTTGCCCACATAGGTGGGAAGAAGTGGATGTCAGCACTGACATCTGGTGCCAAGACTACAGGTTCCTTCTGACCTTTATCTATGTATGTAACAGAGCCTCCATACTCAGGCAAGCATGTCTGATACATGCAGATGCATCTATCCCATCATGTCTGATGGGATTTCTCACAAAACAAGCAGAAAACTATAGAAGGTGGAGAGGGTTGCTGTGAAACAGTCTCTCCTGGATATATCAAGGCTGTGGACCTCATGAACTCATAGGAGATATGCTTGCCTATCGAAGTCCTGTAACAGTCAGTAGCATTCCAGGATGGATGGGGAAGGGCTCACTGGGCCCCACCCCTTGCTGCAGAGATACTGGTAGTGGATGCTGGAGAAGGGAAAGTCAGTTTTCATAAGAGATGTGGTCTCATAAATTTTACAATTTCTATCAATAGCTCTGTGCCTATGTGCACATGGGTAGCACTAATTGGATTCAATTACATAAAAAAATTAAAAAAGGTATGAATTTGGATGGACATTGGGAGGTTTGTGAAATGTTGGAGAGTGTAAATAGCAAGAGGTAATATGATCAAAATACATTGTATACATGCAGGAAATTCCCAAAGACTTAAAAGATGAAAATACAATTATCTAGGAAATGGGGATATACCAAATAATTGCAATATAAATATTCATAAGTAATGTGAAGCTCATGGATGCTTACACATATTCATGTTCCGTTACAATGCTTCTATTAACATAACACTGACAGCCTTGTTTCCTAGCCAGCAAGAGTGATAGAAGGTATCAGAAAAGAGAAAGACTTATCTGCATACATTAGTCAGGCTGTAAACAGACAACTGCTTTTGCTTTCACCTTGGTACAGAGAAAGTCATTTGCTGACCAACATGATACAGCAAGAGTAATCGGAGATTGAGAAAATGCCTTTGTAAGGTCAGACCGCAGGCAAGCCTCAGGGTCATTTTCTTAGTTATTGATGTGGGAGTACTCAGTCCATGGTGGATGGTACCATCCCTGGGCTGGTGGTCCTGGATTCTATAAGAAAGTAGACTGAGCAAACCATGGGAAGCAAGCCAGTTAGCAGCACTCCTCCAGAGCATCTGTATCAGCTCCTGCCTCCAGGATTCTGTCTTGCTTGACTTCTTACCCTCACTGCCTTTGATGATGAATTGTGATGTGGATGTAGTAGGGAAAATAAACACTTCCTCTCCACATTGATTTGTCTGTGGTGTTTTATCACACAATAGAAGCCCTAAGACAGCTATGTTTCTGAGCTAGTGCTAAATCACCAACATTAATTACACAACACATAGAACTACCCACAAGCTTCATACAGAACCTCTAATCAAACTTCCAATGTGAGCCATGGCACCTGTAATTTTTTTTTAATTTACACAAGGCTTTGGGGAATATTTTTCATATACTTTTGCTTGCAATATTTGAACCTTTTATAATGAAAATGAAATCAAATATTCCTTTCAACAGCAAAATTAATGAATAATAATGTGGTGTGTGAGAGAGCCCATTCCCCACACTTTCTCAGTTCTTCTGCTTTGAAATCTAGTTCCATCTACCCCACGATGACACTGCCCACAGTTCTAACTTATTTCTTATTAAGGCTTTTAATAGAAATCAAAGAAGTGATAAAAGCATTGACAGAGAATGGGCAAAAAGAACCTGTGCAAGAAAATGAATTAAGGTGTGGGAAAAGCTGGGAAGATGGATCAGCTAGTAAAATGTTTATCTTTCATGCCTAGGATCCCATGTTTAATCCTAGAATCATTTTTATAAACTTTATTTATTTTATTTGCCTTGGTCTTTGCCTGAAACTGGGAACTAGAAATACAGATGGTTGTTAGCTGCCATGTGGGTGCTGGGAAATGACCCCTGTCCTCTGGAAGATTAGTCAGTGCTCTCAACTACTGAGTCATATCTCCAGTCTCCAAGAATCACTTTTTTATTATGAATAAAGAAGTTACATTTTCTGTCCTTGTATATCCTTATACAAGGTTCCTTTCCCCTTCACCATATCAGGTCATTCTCTCTTCTCCTCATCTCCCCATCCCCCCATAGGCAGGCGGTTCCAAGGTCCCAATATTGTTTAGTTAAGCCTCCATTTGTGGCAAATACAATTTTCTCCCCCCAACATCAAGACTCAGTCAGTTGTTCCTCTAGGGGAAGTGGGATCCAAGGTTTCAGTCCAAGGTGTTTCTGATCCCAAGCTGTTTAATGTTTGTGGTTTGCAGCTTGGGGATTTTTTTTTTTTTTTGGTTTAGAGTCCACTAATGAGTGAGTACATGAGTACATCCCCTGCTTATATTTTTGGGTTTGTGATACCTCACTCAGGAGGATATTCTCCAAATCCATCCATTTGTCTACAAATTTTAGGATACCATTTTTTATTACTGCTGTGTAGTACTCCATTGTGTAGATGTACCACAGTTTGTTAATCCATTCTTCAGTTGAGGGACATCTAAGTTGTTTCCAGGTTCTTGCTATTACAAATAATTCTGCTATGAACATAATAGAGCTAATGTCATTGGAGTGTGACTGTGTATCTTTAGGGTATACACCCAGAAGTGGTATTGCTGGATTCTTGGGGAGATTGATTCTGTTTTCTGAGAAACCACCATACTGCATTCCAAAGTGGCTGAACAAGCTTATACTCACACCAACAATGGAGGAGTGTTCCCCTTGCTCCGCAACCTATGCAGTATAGGCTGTCATCTGTGTCTTTTATCTTAGCCAATCTGACAGGTGTTAGGTGGTATCTCAAAGTTGTTTTGATTTGCATTTCTCTGATGGCTAAAGATGATGAGCACTTTTTCATGTGCCTTTCAGCCATTCGTGATTCTTCTGCTGGGAATTCTCTTTTTAGTTCTAAATCCCATTTCTTTAATTGGGTTATTCAAGGTTTTAGGCTCTAGATTCTTGAGTTCCTTATATATCTTAAAGATCAATCCACTATAACTTGTAAGGTTGATGAAAATCTTTTCCCATTCTGTAGGCTGTTGCTTTGACCTATTGGCAGTGTCCTTGGCTTTACAGAAGCTTCTCAGCTTCAAGAGATCCGACATATTGATTGTTGATCTTAGTGTCTGTGCCACTGGTTTTATATTTAGGAAGTAGTCACCTGTGCCAATTCGTAGAAGTGTATTTCCCACTTTCTTTCTTATCAAGTTCAAAGTGGCTGGGTTTATGTTGAGGTCTTTGATCCACTTGGATTTGATGTTTGTGCAGGGTGACAGGCTCAGATCTATTTGCATTTTTCTGCACACTTCCATCAAGCTATCCCAACACCATTAGTTAAATATACTATCTTTTTTTCATTGAATATTTTGGACCTCTGTGTCGAAGATCAGGTGTTCATAGGTTTTAAAGTTAATGTCTAGATCCTCAATTATACTCCATTGATCCACAAGTCTGTTTTTATGCCAGTACCAGGCTGTTTTTATTACTGTAGCTCTATAGTTTAACTTGAAGTCCAGGATGGTGATATCTCCTGAGGTTCTTTTGCTGAGCAAAAGTGTTTTGGCAATCATTATTACAAATGAAATTGAGTATTGTTCTTTCAAGGTCCAAAAAATATTGTGTTGGGATTTTCATATGCATTGCATTGAATCTGTAGATTGCCTTTGGTAGAATTGCCATTTTTACTATATTGATCCTTCATATCAAGGAATATGGGAGAGTTTTCCATTTTCTGATATCCTCTTCAATTTCTTTCTTCAGTAATTTAAAATTTTTTTCAAATAGTGTAGGGAACTGCGTACAGCCATACCTTAAGATGGCGTTGGCCTTGAGCGCTCTCCCTGGTAAACAACTCCCTATTTGGCTAAGGCCAAGGATCTGGCTTGCTTCTGCTTATCTGAGCCTATCGGTGATGCCCATGTGGCTATCTTGGATTGGAAGCCCTGAGGGTATTTCACTAAGAGCAGGCTCCCCCCCCCCCGGGGTTGTTTGTGAGAGAATGGTTGTTCGTCTGAGTGAGTGAGTGAGTGAGTGAGAGAATGAGTGAGTGAGTGAAAGATAAGAAGATATCTGAAAGGCCCGAATAAAGTGCAGAGAGAAGGATCCGGTGTTGCGTGTTCCTAGCAGGATGAGGTGGAGTGCAACAAGTGGTGGCCTGTACGGGGAAGAGATAAGAACTAAACTCACAACAACGGACGACAGGATTCAGAACTCTCTGCAGTCGGGGGGGGGGGGTGCACCGGTAAGTCCCAGGTAAGTTGGGATCTGCAGTGAGAGTGGGTAGCTCCTGCCTATAGATAGGATAAGGTGGAGAAGAGGGAGCTCACCAACGAGTGAGGGTAACCTCTTGTAAGCTGTGGACGCAGGGCAACCTTGAGCTCAAAGTAAAAGTAAAAGCATTGGCAAAGCTGGGGCTGTTTGGTAAAGGTTCTGAGAAACCTTTAAAGTTATGAAGGAAGGGTAAGAAAGCCCTTTAAAAAAGGGAAATAGGAAATAAAGGATAAAAGCCACGTGAAGATGGCAGATAAACAGAGAGTCTGAATAAGGGTTATTGTGTTTACTTTTAATTTTTTGACTTTTGGTGAGCTAATTGCAGAAAGAATTGATTGCTAAGGCTGCTAAATTAAACAAATGCAAATACTTTGAAGATGTCTTGACTTTGAAGTCTGTTTGTAAGAATGTTACTTGGGAAAGGAGTTTCTGGTTTTGCCTCCACAGAGGATCAAGACCTGTGGATTAGTTCTAGGCAGGTGTGGTTCCATTTGCCGAGGCCACCTGAAGCTGATAGGAGGTAATCTTGAAGATCAGTGCTACAGTGAGGCAGTGGATAGTGGCAAGGCTGCCTTAGAAATGTTACAGGAGGAGAGATCAGAGGCAGGCAGTGAAGGACGGAGTAAAAGAGGAGAGTTGTACCCTGACCTTTCTGATATAGAAACTCCTGAATCTACAGACTCTGAGGAAGAGCTGCTGTCGCTCATAGAAGAGATAAAAAGAACAAAAATGAATGAATGAAATGAATGAATGAAAGGAAAAGGAGGCTCCAGATAGAGAAGAATGATGCAGATTCCCAGCATGTCAAGCTGCCCCTTCAGCTCCCCCTCCCTATGTGGAAGGTGGGAATTGCAGTTTAGGGCGTGCTTTCAGCCCGGGGGCATGGAAGGCAGTCAGAAAAGAGTTACGCTTAGCTTATCCAGTGTTCAAGATCCACAAAGAAATTGGATAGGAGGAGCCCTTAGATTTCAAAGTCATAAAATCTTTGGCTGAGTCAATACAGACATACGGGATCACGGCCTCATTCACTGTAGCCCAGGTGGAGGCTTTTAACAGGCACCGCATGACACCCAGTAATTGACAGCCATCCTAAATGAGAGTAGGTGAGCCTAAGTTGTTTACATTCCAGCCACCTGGAGAATTTCCACCTGTGTGTGCTATGCCTCGGGCATATGTTTGAGCCTGAGGCACTCAGCAAGTGGCATTTGGAATTCTCCCTGCATGAATGACCCAGCAGTCTTGAACGTCTAGTCAGCATGTCTTTAAATCTTCAGGTCTGGGAGGCCAATGTACTACTGAGGCTGTTGCCATGAGTTATACTGTGCATACTGCTCAAACCTTGAATAATCTTTCTGCCAGTGTGGCACAAGGCCTGGATGTACCAAAGGGCATTAATATTCAGTTAAAAGGGGGCTTGATGGTCATTAATCAAAGGATCAACCTGGTCCAAGAGTAGTCTGATACTCTTTGGCAGCTGGCCTAGCTTGGCTGTGAATGGAAGTTTCCAGAATTATGTGGGACTAGTGTACAATATCAGAACTTTATTCATGCTGCAAATCTGTCTAAACAGTTGTGAAGTTATCTTTTAGGAAACTGGATTGGTGAATTCGAAAACTTGATGGCCCAGCTGAGAGTGACCATGGTGATGGTGAATTCTACCGGAGTGGATGCGGACCTGGCAGAAGGACTGGCGTCCTGGTTCTCCGCCACTGTGGATCACCGGAAAGAGTGGGCAGGAATGGGAGCTCTGGCAAGCCTGATGGTGCTGATATTCCTAGTGTGCCTGTGGTGCATTTGCCATATTAGGTTCACTCAACGCCGTAATGCAGCCATGATTCTACAAGCCTTTGCTGCTTTGGAGATGGGACAGTGCCCTCATGTTTGGCTGGCTACCTTGAAAGGTTACTTTTTCTAGCAAAGGATGCGAGGCTTGCGCACTGCACTTGGGATCCACCAAGGCTTGGATCCACCGAGGTTTGGAGCCCAAGAAGAGCATGTCTGATTGCATGTGGGTTGATACCCACATTCCCGCCTCTGTGAAAAAGGGGTATTGGACAGGTCTGATGTTGTTTGGGTGGAGGACACCTGGAGAAGCATTAGTATATGTTCCTTTGCACAACAGAGATCAGGCCTCTACTCTTGCCTGTTGCTTTTATATTAAAAAAGGAGGAACTGTAGGGAGCTGTCGGTGATGTCCACATGGCTATCTTGGATTGGAAGCCCTGAGGGTATTTCACTAAGAGCAGGCTTCCCCCTGGGGTCATTTGTGAGAGAATGGTTGTTCCTCTGAGTGAGTGAGTGAGTGAGAGAATGAGTGAGTGAGTGAGTGAAAGATAAGAAGATATCTGAAAGGCCTGAATAAAGTGCAGAGAGAAGGATCCGGTGTTGCGTGTTCCTTGCAGGACGAGGTGGCGCTCAACAAAATAGATCTGTTATTTATTTGGTAATAGTTACTCCAAGGTATTTAATACTATTTGCAGTTATTATAAAGGGTGATGTTTCTCTTACTTCTTTCTCTGCCCTTTTATCTGTAGTATATAGAAGGGATATTGATTTTTTGAGTTAATCTTGTATCTTCCTACATTGCTGAATATGCTTATGAGCCATAGAAGTTCCTTGGAAGAATTTTGTGGGTCACTTATATATACAATCATATGATCTGCAAAGAGAGATAGTTTCACTTCTTCTTTTCCAATTTGTATCCCCTAATCTCCTTTTGTTCTTTTATTGCTTTAGCTAAAACTTTGACAACTATATTGAATAGATAAGAGGAGAGAGGACATCCTTGTCTAGTTCCTGATTTTAGTGGGATTGCTTAAACTCCATTAAGTTTGATACTGGCTGTCAGATTCTTGTAAATCGCCTTTATTATATTTAGATATTCTCCCTGTATTCCTGATCTCTCCAGGACTTTAATCATAAAGGAGTTTTGGATTTTGTCAAAGGCTTTTTCCGCATCTAAGGATATGATCATGTGGTTTTGTTCCTTTAGTTTGTTTATATGATGGATGACATTTACGGTTTTTCATATATTAAACCAGCCCTGCATTTGTGGGATAAAGTCTACTTGGTCATGGTGGATGATATTTTTTATATCTTGTTCTATACAGTTTGCAAAAATTTTGTTGATAGTTTTAGCATCAATATTCATGAGGGAAATTGGTCTGTAATTCTCCTTCTTTGTTGTGTCTTTGAGTGGATTGGGTATTAGGGTAATTGTGGCCTCATAAAAGGAATTTGGCAATATTCCTTCAGATTCTACCATGTGAAATAGTTTGAGGAGTAATGGTAATAATTTTTCTTTGGATGTCTGGTAGAATTCTGCAATGAAACCATCTGGACCTGGGCTTTTATTTTTGGGGAGGTTTTTAATGAAAGCTTCAATTTCCTTAAGGTTTATAGGCCAGTTTAGGTAATTAATCTGTTCTTCATTTAATTTTGGTAAATGGTACCTGTCCAGAAAGCTGTTCATTTCTTCTAGGTTTTCCATTTTTGTGGAATATAGATTTTCAAAGTATGATCTGATAATTCTCTGGATTTCCTGGGGGGTCCCTTTTTATTTCCTCTTTTTCATTTCTGATATTATGGATTTGGACACTCTCTCTCTACTTTTTGATTAGTTTGGGCATGGAGCCTACCTTTGAGAGTGGTTTATTTCCCTGGTAAGACTCCTTGGAGAACACTAATTTCTCATTTGCAAACAGCTATCAGTTGGAGATACCTCTTGGGTTTGGGATGGGGCATGTGTCTATTTCTCCTTTCAGCTCTCGGACCCCATGTGGTATAGAGCCCTGCAAGCCCTGTGCATGCTGCCAGAGGCCCTGTGAGTTCATACATAGGTCAGCCTTGACTCACTGGTGTCCTCCCTTTCCTCTGGCTGTTGTACTTTCTTCTTTAGGTTTCTGATCTCTGAGGGGAGAAATTGATGGATAGAGCCCTTTCAGAGCTGAGTGATCCAATGTCTCTCACTCTCTGCATATTATCTGGCTAAAGGTCTTTGTATTTGTTACTACGTGCCTCAAAAGGAAGCTTCTGTGATGATGGCTGAGCAAGACATTGATCTATAGGTATAGCAGAATGTCATTAGAAGGTCAATCTTCTCCTATGTTTCTTTAGGAGAACAACAGTATTTGATTTTCCCCTAGATCCCTGACCTACCTGGTATCAGATATGAGTTCAATTTAATGGGGTGGGCCTTCAATCAAATCAATTATTGGTTGGTTATTTCCAAAAGTTTTGTACCACTATTGCACCAGTACATCTTAAAGGTAGGGCATTCGTATAGGTCAAAGGGTTTGTGGCTGTGTTGGTGTTTACCTTTTCCTTCTGATATCATACAGAGTACCAGCACCATGAATATTAATCCATAGGAGTGAAGGCTGTAGATAGGCATCAGTTATATCTCTCCTTGTTCAATGAGTTGTGTAAATGTTGTCTTCAACAATAGGAGTATTGCCATCAGTTTATGGGGAGTCAGCAATAGCCTTGGTGAGGGTTCTCATGGGACCCCTTTGGCCAACAACCGACTCCTGGAACTGAAAGCTTTATTGGATAATGAGAGATATCTACCTGGAGATTAATCACCCCAATTATTTGGCAATTTTATTTAAATCATGGGGGGCACTTACAATCCCAGGACTGGGGAGGTAGAAAGGGACAGATACTTGAGCCTGACTCACAAGCCTGTCCTGCTTTGTGAGTGTCAGGCCAAGTGACACTTTGCTCGGAAAAAAAGTGGGTGATACCTGATGAGTGGTATTCAAGGTTGTCACAAGCACATGCACCCACAAATAAATACACAGACACACACACACACACACACACACACACACACACTAAGTTCATGAAAAGGCATAGGTTTTAATTCAACAAGATCTGAAGGGCTGAAGAGATAGTTCAGCAGTCAAGAGCACTAGTTATTCTTCCAGAGAACCTGTGTTTGATACCCAGCACATAGTGACTCACAGCTACCGATAACGCTAGTCTGAGGGATACAACACCCTCTTCTGGTTCCTGAGAGCATTCCATGGACATGATGCACACATATATGAATATCTATAAACATTAAGTAAATAATACTATTTTAAATCTGAGTCTGGAGTCCATATTTTCTAGGATAAGATGTGAGTTTTGTTTACCCTATATATACTCTTGGGATAATAACTTAAATACTACAACTATTAATAATAATGGCACCTATAGATGCCTAAAGCATCACTGGGGCCAACAATCATAGTAATCATTATCATTAATCTTATTGTCATCAAAGCTAAAATTTTATTAGAATTGATAACTTTGTACTTCCAATGAATAAATGGGAAAGAAAAGGGACATTCCAGGATCCTGACAATGTTTGAAAAGAAACAACTTCATTGAAGGATAGAAATACATAGCAACTGTGGAAGTTTGGAGCCTTCTAAGAGGTTCTCATGAGAGATTAGATTTTCTCTTATGTTGTGAGTTTCAGAAACAATGTTTCCTATTACTTCTGAAGCTGCTATAAGTCTGGCTATGAAGATGGTGCACAGTAGCATAATTGTATATCCTCTCCCTTTCTAGAACCTTGACACAGGAAAACTAATCACTCCTCAGGCAATTTTTGTGAAGTAAAGCAGTACTAAAATTACATGATGAACAGGGAAAGTGTTTGCCATGCTAGTTTGAGGACTGACCTGAATTTGAGCCCAAAATCTCAGGGAAAAAAAAATGGAAGAATAAGTCACACTTATAGGCTTGACTCTGGAAATACAGAGGCAGGGATCACTGCTAGCCAAGTTAGTAGGCTCCAAGTTCAGAAAGAGACTGCCATAAAAATAAGATAGAAAATGCAAAAGACACCTGGAATTGACCTCTGGCCTCCACATATGTGTGTACACATCGACACACATACCCAAACATACATATAGCCCCATTCACACAAACATATAGACACACAATATTAGAAGGTGCTAGATTAACTTTCCAAACATGTGCTGTGATCTTGCCAAGTGAAGGGAAAGAGAATCTATCAGAAGATCCCACATCCTCCACACAGATTAACAGTAGGATCTGGCTTTTAATGTCATCTTGTCATATCATGACAAAAGGAGGACATCAGGGAGCTCTTGCTAGAGACAGATTCAGAGGTAATCACTCTGATGGATGTCTGCGGCACCTGGGTGCACCTGCAGAAAGTCAGCATGAAATAGCAGGTGGAGGAAATAATAAGGAAAGATTCACAAGACAAACTGCCAGAAGAAAACCATCCTTTAAGAAGAGAGAGAATTTTTGGCTAAAAGAAAAGTGGCATCATATAAAAGTTTACAAAACAAGAAACAACAGTTGATTCAGTTAGCCAGGGAGCAGACCCACAACTGAAGAGTTCACAGCCAAAGAGATCCTCCTGCCCTTGGCCTTGCCTGCAGCAAGACACACATCAAAACAGAATGTGGGGTAGCTCATTGCTACATACCAGCTTTGTCTGAAAGTCACAGAGACCAAGAAAAGTCCTTGCTCAACATCCCTAAAATGTAAGTTAAAACTCAGCTCCCTCTGTCTTTTCTATTTGCACAAATAATCTCATGCTCCAGAAAAAGGTATCTTTGAACACAGGAATATGCAATGTTCAGAACAAGTCATGAGGGACAGGCAGCCTTTGTGCATAAGAGTCTGAGGAAAGTATGTTTGGCTAATTATAGCTAACAGCCCTGAAGGGAAAATCCCCAATGTCAGGCATAAGCTCAGAGCAAGATGAGCTGATCCAGTCACAGAAAGGGAACTGGGACTGTTATGCAAAATGTCATTTCCAGGAAAGCCTGACTGACATATAAGACAAAAAGTACAATAGGTAGGACTGAGCAGATCTATGAAACAGGATGTAAAGATAATGCTGGATGTTAAATGGTAGTCAGGATAGTCACACCTGTAGAATCCAGATAGACAAGCACAGGCCCCTGAGCTTTATGGTAAACACATTAGGTGGTGATAGTGGCTTGGTCATACTAAAGCAAATTCTTGATGCTCTCCCCAGAATAGAATGCAATTACTATCCATCTTCCTGTGGAACTTTACAACTTTAGCAGTACCTAAACCCCTGTATGTAACTATGCCTTAAACATCTACTGGCAATGCACTGAATTGAGCTTCTGAGAAGATCCCATCTCTTTGCTGGAAGTGCATACCCTGGCAAAAGCACAAGGGAGGGGGTAAAAGGAGACAAGATATAAGCCTTATACCTATCATGGTTATTAGTCACCCATGGCTGGCTCTTTTTCTCAAACACTTTTTTGAAGCATTAATCTAATTAATCTTATCAATAAAAGTCAGAAGTTAATATCAGGGTAGAAACTTGAAAAATCAGAGTAGCAGGGAAACAGCCACAGTCATTTCCTACCTCTAGAATTCCTCTGTTTCCAAGGGTGGCAATCGTTTCTCTACCCCACTTTACTACTTCCTGTCTTCTCTCCATCTATAATCCTCCAAACCTCTGTGATTAATTTTGGTCAGTTAGAGGCCTTTGTCCTCTAACGTGAAGCATGTTTTATTTCTGAGAGCACAAAAATATCACTCAACATTTTCTTGCTTCTCTATTTTAATTAAGCTCCTCTTCTGTCTCCTGTTCCTCGTCTCCTCACTCACTTCGCTCTCTGCTCTTTCCCCTGTCTGCAATCTCATCTCTGTTTTTGATCAATTTAATAAGTCAATCCTAAAGCAGAATCATAGCAAATTTCTGGAAAATTCCAGAAAAACTGAGCTTCCACACAGGCAAGTGAAAAGAGATCTGGGAGAATCACACCAGTGTGGTACATCTCCCGTCATCAGACAGAGCATCTAGATGTCACTGGGGCTTTCCCCATAATAGTTGATGTAGCAAAGATTTCCCCAGGGACCTGTGGACTAGAAGTGCTCACCAAGGAGATGACACACAAATAAACTTTAAAGATTGGTTCCTTTAAAGAGGAACCCTAGTGAGATATATGCCCCCAACTTAGAAACTATGGACTGCAAAGCCCGAGAATGAAATAAAGGAGCAGATAGATCTCCTGACTAAGATATGCTGCAAAGTGGTGAACAGCACCATGCCTGATGACTTTGACCATGCTTCCTTGATGAAATCAGAATCTAGTCTCTACTAGTATCAGGCCCAAAAAGAAGGCATTTTTGTGACTTTTCCTGGTGAGACATTGACAAACATATATTCACCCCAAATAGGACACCAACAGCAAGCCAAAGTCCTACTTAGCAAACTAGTGAGTTTACTGGAGTTACTTACAGAGCAAGGGTAGGTTATTTACAGGAACATGGATGAATCAAAGGTAGTTGTGTCAACAGAAAAGTCACCCCAGAATGAGTGTCACAAAAGCTGCATCCTTGAAGCTACCTAGCCTACTTTCAGGCAACTTGGCTGGTAGGACATTCTGTCTCCTCCACATCAATTACTCCTGCTCATAAAACCTTAAAAAGAGGACTATTGAATCTTGTAAGTTTCAGGAACTCGTTGAGACTTGTGAGTTTATGCCATGAGTCCTTAAGTATCATATACTTCTTGGACTGTCAAGTATCATTTACTTTCTGAATCCTAACAAGGATCACTGCAGGATAGAATGCTTCAATTCAGAGGGAATTTCAACACAACAGACACCAATTGTAACAGCACAGAACTGATAAATTCTGTAGCTACGAAATCTCGAAAATATAGTCTCCTAAACAGGGCCTGCACAATGACAATACCAGTTGACATAACAAAATAGATAGAGGAAATCTCACAAGGCCCTACTCCTGGATGAAGAGCTATGAGCAATTAATAGCTACTGAAAGAAGAATAATCAGTCTTCTCTAAGAACAGGTATCTGATAAGTTATCCAATCCCAGAAGACCCACTGTAAACATACAAACAATAATAAATGGATTAAGCAGTGTGTGTGTGTGTGTGTGTGTGTGTGTGTGAGAGAGAGAGAGAGAGAGAGAGAGAGAGAGAGAGAGAGAGAGGATAAACAAAAAGTCCTGAATTTAAAAGAGAAGGAATGAGAACACATGGGAAGAGTTGAAAGTGGAAAGCAAAAGGGTAGGAATTACGTAAATATAGGACTAATGTATAAAAATCTCAAACAATTTTTAAAAATTAAGCTAAGAAAAGAAAATCTGGTCATGCCTTCCCCCAAATAAACACAACCATTCTTACCTCATCGAGCGTTCCAGTGTTGGAGTAAACCATACTTCATAAGATGCCAAAGAAAAGGATACCAGCACAAAGAGATGGAGCAGGAATATAGATAACTGTCTCTTATTGTGTCTTTTTACTGCACTTAATATGAACAGGGTCTTATTAACACAGGCTGCCCACTAGAGCTATTAGGTTTGCTGTGTACCAGAGTCCTACTCCTACATTCTTTGATCCTCACTGGTCACTGTTTTATGTAGGTTTTACTCCAGTGGATGTTGGAAATAGCTTCTTCATAAGACTGTGCAATGGCCCCATGACTATTCAGTCATGATCAGGGAGGGCATCAGAAAGGCAAAAATGCTCTGCCCATAGTCAAATTTAACTTCATATTAGTTGAAATTTATGGGATGCGATTAACTATTCTCATTTCTATCCTTTGTCAAGAAGTATAACTTCAAGAGAAGTTTCAGAGTTAAAAAAAGGGCTGAATTTGTATCTCATCTGGCAGACTGCCTGCCTAGCTTGCATGCATAAACTGGATGTGGTGGTTGGTATACACCTGCATCAGAGCACTGAAGAAGTGGGTATAGAAAGATCAGAAGTTTAATGTCAATGTCTTTCTTGCTACATAGCAACTTTGAAGATACTCTGAAATATATGAGATAGTCTCTCAAAAATTAAATTAAAAAAATAACTAAAAGAACTAAGGTATAGCCCAGTGGTAGAACACTCGCAGTCATTCACAAGACTTCAGGCTTAGTCCTCAGAGCCACAAATAAATTTTTAAGTGGGCTTTACATAACTTGGTCCTAATCATTTTTAAAAATTGAGCTCTGTCTCAAGAAGAGAGCAATGTGACAGTCTTGTGGGAGGAGTACTTTGTTCCGTACTTCAATTTGCATGATAGATTTATGACGTGTGAATGTGTCCAAGAGTAATGAATCCCACAACCACATTCCATCTCTGTCTATCCTGATGCTCTTCATTCTGCCCTTCAAATTTCAAAAAAGACCAAATGGGAGAGAAACAGTGAGAAAGAGTGCACTGGAGTATGAAAGTCTCTCTGCTTCTGCTTCACCAAATCCTGTGACAAGCTTTTGATCACAGAAGAAAGCACAGGTCATGCAGATAGCCATATGTGCAACATGGTAGACTCTCTGAACAACATCCGTGGATCCACTCATCTGTGCTAAATGGACCCACTCATACGTTCTTCCAGTGCTATGGGTTGGTGAGAGAAGAATTCCAGAATCTTTACAAGGGAGTATTTTTGGTTTGGGTTTTAGTTTTTATTCTTCTCCCATAGAATACAACCCAGCCAAAATTTCTTCTCCTCCCAGTCCCTCCAGTTCCTGCACCACCTCCGAGCACCCCAAGGTCCACTCCTCCATTTCCCTTAAAAAAGAGCAGGCCTCATGGAAATGTCAAGAAAACAGGATATAAGAAGATACAATAACACTAGGCACAAACCCTCACATCAAGGCTGGGTGAGGCAACCCAGGAAAATGGGTCCCAAGAGCAAAAAGGTCAGAGGCACCCCCACTCCCACTGTTAGGAGTCCCACAATAACACCAAGCTACACAGCCACAACATATATTCACAGCACCTATCTCAGAAACATAAAGGCTCCCAGAGTGATTCTTAGTCTCTAAGAACTCTTATTATCCCTGCTTATTGATTCTGTGGGAGACTTTGAGCCCTCTGGCTCCTATAATCCTTCCTCTCCTGGAAAAGAGTATTTCTAAGCTACCTCATTTTTATCCTGTGTCTAACTAGGATAGCTTAGCCTATAAAGAAAAATGCAATAATGTCCTCATTATCACTTGAAAATATCTTTATCAACAACTTTTCAAAAAGTAGTAAAAATGTGTCTGAACAAATTATTGTATCAAATGCTAGATTAGGTGATTGTGGAAAATGAGCTTGGTTGTCATTTCTAAAGCCTTTCTCTCTTAATGAGAGAAGCAGCTTGTGGTGCTCAGCCAAGGGATGAGGAAGCAGTGGCTGAGAAAATTCTTGTTTCATTGAGGTACAGTATAGATGTGTAAATGTGTTCTGTGCACTTCCAAGAATGGCAGTTAGAGTTTGTGCAGAGTCCAAAGATATCTGTCCTGAGATCTTTGTAAATGCAATAGATGGTCCTGCAAACTAAAACATTCTTTTTAAAATCCTTAGATATGTTAACAGCCATTTGAGCAAAGATTTTCAGAAGATATTCTAGTTTATTTGCTTCCACCAATAGGTTCCCTCTGAATCCCTATAGTCAGAGACCTACTGCTCTTAGTGCAGAGCACCAGAGAATCATGAGAAGCAACCTAATTTGTGCCTGGAGGATAGCACAGTCTATAAAGTGCTTGCCACACAAGCAGTATGTTCAGAGTTTGGAATCCCAGAACCCTTGTAAAAAAGAAATCTGGGTATAGCAGAATGTGCCTGTAACTCCACCACTGGGGTTTCAGAACATGGCACCGGGATCCCTGGGACTTGTTGGCCCAAAGGAATAAGTAAGCTCTGAGTTCAGTGAAAGACTGACTTCATAAACTGAGATAGAGAAGCAATTGAGAAGGTGTCCAGTTGCATAATGCTAACCTCTAACTTATACACACACACATACACACACACACACACACACACACACACACACAAGAAGGGGGGAAGGAAGGGAGGGAGAGGAGGAGAGAAGAATAGAGGAGAGAAAAAGACTTTTAATAAAAAGTCATGTAAGAAAGTTCTATCCTACCCAAGACAGGGTCCTAGAAGAGACTACATAGATGAAAGAGGAGAGAATATTATTTCCCCCAGATTCAATGGTTGAGCAGCCTTCTGTGTCCAGAAGTAAACATGAGCATACCAAGG
Organism: Sigmodon hispidus; assembly: GCA_004025045.1. NCBI lineage: Eukaryota > Metazoa > Chordata > Mammalia > Rodentia > Cricetidae > Sigmodon > Sigmodon hispidus. The sequence goes on along the minus strand of PVIH01004029.1, from coordinate 105,333 downwards.
TCAGCAAGGACATTTTCATCCCTGAATTCCCAGTGCTTAACAATATATCTGACAAACAGTGGGCACTAGAAAAAGCTAAGTGCATGAGTGTGTGCATATGCAACCTAAACTTTGATTTCTCCAAGGGTGGTAATTATAAATCCAAATTCTACCAGCCTCGCAGGATGCTGTGAGAATTAGGAAGAAGTAAAAGTATTGTATCTCCTTATCAACTGCTTCAACTCCATTCCATTGTTATTTCACATTCTACTCAGCTTTCCATATTTTCTGTGATTTAATCATGGAGAGTCTGTGTTTTTAGCTGGGACACTTATTGGTTCCACTCAGGAACTAGAGATGTCTCTGTATATGCTCATTCCCTGTATTTGATGCTGAGTGGTTGCTGAATAAGTTCTGGAGAACACATCTCCAAGACATCTCTCAGAACACAAATTTTGGTGATCAGACACAACTGAGGATCTTGGAAGCTCCAGTGTCCTTAGAAACTAACTAGAGATCATAGGGCAGGGATAAGAAAAACAGTTATATGTCTAACATTCAGAAATGTTAGATGAATAAAAGAGGAAATGTGAGGCATGGAAGAGTGAACAGAAAATATACATAGCCAGGCCAGGGTATGCTATGATGTGTGGGAGTAGCTCTGGTGACCCATATCACTGCAGTAGAGAGAAATACAGAGAGCTGAAGTTGTTAGTGTTCCAAATTCTCAACATTAATGCCTGTTCTTCAACTGCTAAAGAGCTCAGTGCTCCCTGGTGGTTAGTGAAAGAGTTTGTCAAGATGAGAAATCCACTCAGAAACATTTTACATTTTCCACACAATTGGCTCATTCACAATGTAATTGTGCCAGAAGAGAGGGCGTTTGAGCACTTCCCAGACACTGTGCTGTGCTCATACCCAGATCTTGAAAATACTTGCAAAGCTCTCCATTTTATCTTCATTTCTAGACAGGGATGATGAGAGCAGGATGTTCAAGACCTTCCTCAAAGCAAGAGATGCTTGAATATATTGCTCATCTTTAGCAGGAAATATAGTATTACTAGGCTCATGTTATTTTTATAAAAGTGAGGAAAGGTACATCCATATTAGTTATAGAAATTTAAGTAAATTAAGAGCAATAAAATCAGACTCCTTAAGTTGTATATATATAGGCCAGAGGAAAACATCAGTTGCTCTTTCTGTCTTATGTACTGCATCTTGTGTTTTAAGACAGGGTCATTTACTGGATCCTGGAGACCACCAATTGGGGACAACCCTAGAATTCATCTTCAGTTCCTTGCAGCACTGAGATTACATGAACATGCTACCATGCCCAGATTTTTTTTAGATGCTGTAAATCCAATGCAGGTCATCTCAATTATGTAGCAAATGTTTTCCTAACTAAACAATCTCCCCAGATGTGGTATTCATTTTGAAAATGCAATTGAACTCAATTTGAGAATCATCATCATTTGCACTAAGGCAGTACCAATGGCCCATGTTCAAATATGACCATTCTCTTGGTGGGTAATAGATTCAAGAAGGGTAATGAAAGTTGTTTAAGCCCTGACCTAAATGAGGTGAATCAAAGTCCAACCATTACAGGCTAGAGCCACCATATGCATACACCTACAGCCAATGACCTAATGCCCATCTCTCTTTGTACCTGAGAGGAAACCATCTTGGAAGAGCCCCATGGAGAAGAAACATATACCACAGAGATTGTATTAGTTACTTTCTTCATTGCTATGACAGAGTACCTGACAGAAGCAACTGGAGGAGGAAGTACTATTGGCTCACAGTTTAAAGGTATCGTGATGAGGACGTCATGGCAACAGAAGCCCAAAGTGGCTGGCTGTGTTACATCCAGTCAGGAAACAGACAAAAGATTGCTGGCGCCCAGCTCTCTACCTCCATTTTTTTCTGCATGTGTTTGTCTGTATGATGTGTGTGCTGTCTGTCTGTATGATGTGTGTGCATGTGTGTGCATATTCAAATGAATATAGTCCACATGTGTGAGCATGCATGTAGAAGGTATAAGCTGATTCTTTGTGCCTTCCTTGATCATACTCTACCTTATTTAGTAAATCAAGATCTCCCATTTAAACCTGGAGTTAATAAATTTGACTAGTCTAGCTAGTCAGCATTCTCTAAGGAGAATCTTTTACATGCTGAGGTTGCAGGTGACCTCCACACCTACCTGGCATTTACATGGATACCTGAGATCTGCACTTCTTTCCTTATTCTTGTGTGGCAAAAGCATTATCAGCAGAGCTATTTTCAAAGCTTCATATGCAATCCAACATTTCTTTCCTTTATGCAATCTAAGAATCTTTCTTCCTCAGTGGAAACACTTGGCAAACTCCCTCAAGACATGTCCAGGAATGTGTTTTCATTATGACTATGAATCCAATCAAGGAAATGATGGAGCTTGATCATCACAGGTCCATCCCTTGTAAGCTTGAGACCCAAAACCATCACTTTAAATAGGGACATTCCTCATCTGACCATCAAGGTCTCATTTTTTTATCTGATAATGCAAAATACATCTAGTCCTTTACCAAAAGTCACTAGAGTCTTTAATAATCCCAATACTACTCAAATGTCCAAAGTATAGAGAAACTCGAGACAAACTGTCAGTTATAAGCCCCTGTAAAAATAATGATTTGAACATTTCCAATATACAATGGTACAAAATAAACATTTCAATTCCAAAAAGGAGGAGTGTGAAATAAGGAAAGACTAGACCAAGGTTGTGATGAAATGTTTGACAAAAGCACTAGGGAGGAAAGGGTTTCTTTTGACTTATAAGGGTATTGTCTGTGATGGCTGTGAGTCATGGCAACATGGACAAGAAGCAGCTGATGCTGCTGTATCCACAGTCTGAGTGCAGAAAGAGATGAATGCTTGTGCTCAGCTCACTTCTCCATTTTACTCAAATTGAGCCTTCAGCCCACGAAATGGGCTCACCACATGTAAGGTGGGTATTTCCACCTCATTTAAGTGACTCTGCAGACTCCCTCACAAACATGTTCAAGAGTTTGTCTTAGTGTGATTCTTGATCCAGTCAAGTGAACAATCAGTATTATCCATCACAGACAATGCTTTCATCTGTACTTCAGAGACACCAGATGATATAATTCCTTGGGCAATTCTTTATAGTTTAATAATTCTGATACCATTATAATACCATTGTCATAATGTTCCACTTTCCACCCTCACAGATATAGTTGTAGAAGCCATTTCCAGACCTACCCACAGGGAAGATTACAATCTCTCACTCTGACCTCCTGCCTGAACCATACATCATTCTTCTTATGCATTTCCTGAGAATGTCTATCCTTGAACTTTTCATTTCTATCCACCTCAACTTTCAGAGTCACCTTTTCTGTTATTATGGCTCCCCGTTGTTCATAGATTTTGTCTCCAGACAGGAAACCATGATGTTGCCTAGCCATGGGAACCTCTTCTTAGATAAAAAATGTTCTTCTACTGATGGGCTGTAGAAATAGCTCAGTAAGTGAAGTGCTTGCCACACAGTGCTGAGACCTGAGTTTGATCCCCCAAATTTATGGGAAACACCTGGCCATGGCATGTTGTAATGTTCTCCTAATCCTAGATGAAAGGAGGCAGAAATAGCCCACTACTCTAGCTGAATTAGCATTGCTTTGATTAAAGGCCAATAAGAGATTCTGTCTCAAAAAGAAGAACAAAGTGATGGATAGGCACCTGAGGTTACTCATCCAAGATTGTAGTCTCAACATGTATGTAAACACACACACACACACACACACACACACACACACACACACACACACACATTTCCTAGATTATCCTAGGTCTTTAAGAAGGTTCAACACTGTTGCAGTTTCAGAAGAATGACTGCAAAGGTTCATATGTTTAAGTACTTGGTCCCCAGTTATTGAACAGTTTGGGGAGGACTGAGAGGTGGGGCCTTATTGGAGAGGGCGCATATCACTAGAGGTGGGCTATGAGGCTTCAACAGCCCAGTATCTCTCTCTGTCTCTCTCTATCTTATCAATAGGATGTAAGTTCTCAGCTACTTGTTCATTACCAAGCCAATCTGCCTGTGAGTACCACCACTACCCACCACAATGATCATAGATTCACCCTCTGAAACTGAAAGCAAGCATTCAATTAAATTGTATAAATTACTTTGGTTATAGTGTTTCCTCACAACAATAAAACAGTGACCAGACTATGGCCTGCTCCTTTCTGGTTTCTGTATATAAAGACAAAGTTAGACTTTTCTTGGTGTAAGGGATTCTTGCAGATATTTCTGAGTTGGTTTATAAACACTGTATCAGAATCCATGTTCTTATAGTTACATTATTATTTCCTATGTTGGTACAATATTTAAGGTGAAATTATAAATCTGAAACAATTGTCTCAGATGTCAAGAGCATTTATATTCTTCCACTGTCAAACTCCCATTTTTGTCTACAGTGCTCACATTTCAGCGCCCATACCAAGGGGGACATTTGAACTTATTTTCCTGCATGGGCCAAAAGAAATAAGGGTGTAATTGTGCTCCCACAGTTAACAATAGATGTCCATTCAGACACTTTATCACAACCCTCAGTGAGCATATGTGTCTCTCTAATTCCCTGGTTTTATCACTCTTCTGGCTTTTGCTGGAACACATTTTATGCCCAGGAGAAAACACATCATCAAGACAAAAACTTCAGGCAAGAGAGACTTCAGCATTTCTATAAACAACAATTACTCTAGTAAATCCAATAGAAAATTGCTTCCCTTCACAGGAGAGCTCATTTTTTAACAGCTTCCAAGGAATCTTTAGAAATTTACTAATTTTTAGGGACTTGTTTTGACCAGAACATAAGCCACATATAAGAAACCAACTATATCTTTTTCTAACCTTGGAAACTACCTTTCCAAATAAGAACACTTATGAGTTTTCTGTGTGATTTAAGATATTTTATTTAAAACATTTATAAATTCCCAACCAGCTAGTCCATTGATATTCCCTTTCTTGCTTTCCCATGTGGTATGGAATTATACTCTTGTGCACTGTAAATATTTGTCCCTCCTACTAGTTTACTAAAATGCTGATTGTCCAGAAAGCATATAAGAAATATGGGTATGGCTGTCAGACTCAGAAAATTCTGGGAAGAGGAAGAGCAGAGCAAAGATACCAGCAGGTGCAAAGGAAAGAAGACAAAAATGCTGCTCTGAGAAAGGGTACTAAGCCACTTGGCTAATCATGGGTTAGTTTAAGAGTAAGAGTTAGCAAGTAATACGCCTGAGCCATAGGTTAAACTGTATGTAGTCAATATAAGACTTAGTGTGATTATTTGGGACTGTAGCTCCAGATCTCAAGATTAGGCCAGGCCAGAAACTTTCACTACATCCACAGTCACCATCTTCTATTGTACTCATAGCCTTCAAGTTTCCACTAATAGTTCTTTTGGTGTATTATGGCTAATATTTATTGTCACTTTGACAGGATTCAAAATCACCTAGGAGACAAACCTGTGGAGGTATGGATGAGAAAAATTGTACATTGGGATAATTGAGGTAGGAAGACCCATCCTAACTGTGGAAGCCACTGTCCCATGGTTTATGGTCCTGGACTTAACAAAAGAGAGAAAGCAAGCTAAGAACCAGCATTCCATCTCTCTGCTCCTGACTATGGGAAGAGTGTTAGCATCGGCTTCCTGTTCTTACCACCATTCCTTCCTCAACACAAGGAACCGCACCTTCATACCTTGAGCCAAAATAAACCCTTCCTTCCTTCCTTTCTTTCTTTCTTCCTTCTTTCCTTCCTTCCTTCCTCCCTCCCTTCCTTCCCCCCTTCCTTAAGATGCTTTCATTATGCATTTTGTCATATCAATACAGTGCTGAAGAGTTATGTTCACACTTGCCTCTATTTCTACTACCCTAAGCTGTCCCTCTAGCACATGGGAAGAAGATAGAAACTACATACGAAATATCTTATGCCAGCCTATATTTTTTTAAACTTTCCATAAAGTGTCATTGCTATTCCTCCAGCCAACAGGTAAGATTAGGCACCACTGGGCCTTCTAGAAAGATCAGCCTTGAGTTGGGCCCTTTGACAATGAGCAAATGAAACTATCAACAGTTAATTTTGTATCTCTGAAGTATACTGAGTTCCACCTAAATGATGAGTCTGAAGGAGACACAAGGTGTTGAGAAGAAACATGAGGTCATTCACAGCCCCTGCTATGTAGAGCATCCTACTGAAGACATCACAGTGTCTCCTTCCAAGAGGACCAGGCATTTCAAGCAAACACGACTCAGCACAAAGTTGAGTCTGAAATGGTGGTCTCATCAGAATATGCTAAACATCTCTATTCCACCCTAAGATCCTACTCTTGCTCAATATGTGCTATAGATTCTACATAAACCATGTAGGTAGGATGTAAAATCAATTTGAGTTGTAGTACTACAAGCCAGCCTCTTTACTGAACTGCCTCAGTGCCTATCCAATGGGCTCTTGACCAAAATAGCCAGGAAATGGATTCATCCAGGTTATACATCAATTCATCAATAGGAACTTCCACTGGCGCTTGCCATTGTCAACTGTTCTACCTTTCAGAAATGGAAATCATGTTGTAATATGTCATTGTCCCTTAGAGAAGCAGCCATGTACCTGATCTTTATATTGAGATCCTTCTAATGAAGAGCCATCATTTGTCCTCACTTGAATAGAGTTGTTTTTTATTGGGATTTGACCCCTGTGAACTCAAAACTTTGAATGAATCATTATCTCTGAATGTCTTTATTTGTAAACCATCAAATCCAAGAAATATGGTTCTTAAGATGAAGTCCATTTTAGTAGAAAGTATAAGAGAGGGCTATGGAACTATCTCAATCAATAAAGTGAGTGAGAACCTGAGTTCAGTCTCCAGAAACCACATGAAAATACTGAATGTGGGTATGTGTACTTGTAATCCTAGTCAAAGAAAGGCAAAGAGCACAGGTAGGCAGATCTTGGGGGCTTGCTGGCTACCTGCTCTAGCCTACTTGATTAATTCTAACCCAACAAGAGACTCTGTCTCAAAAACCAAGTAGGTAGCACCTGAGGAACAACTGTAGCTGTTTTCTGGTCTCCGCATGCATGCACACATATACACAGTAAATATACACATTTGTATACATGGGGCAGGAGAAGAAAGTAAGCCTTGTGTTCTTATTATCATCCATGATTATGACTTTCCCCGTTATGCAGAAATCACTAGCCTTCTATAATATTGCACTGGCCTGATAGGAATTCAACTGTTGGATAACCTTAGAAAAGCTACTATGAAGAATTTAAAAATTACCAATCAAAGATTCTTTATTTGACATTAAAATACAAAGGTGGAAGTTCTCAGCAATGAAGTAAGAGTGTTCACTCTCACTGTAATCCCAGAAAACAAACTTCACAATTCTGCTTCCTACCTGTAATCTTGTGATCTGATAGTTTAGGGGCCGTTGTTTCTAAACAGCATGATTCTCCTGAGGCACACAGCAGTGACTCCAGAGAATTTTAAATCTATCTGAGCACCTAGCCAGCCAGTCAGCCAAAAGGTGAAGACCGTGGTGACTATATAAATTTAAATGATTATTCTTGATTATAAAGAAGAAATTGAAATGTTTTTAAATAATGGAGGCAAGAAAGATATAACAAGACGATATCCTAAAGTATGTCCTAAAGTGTAGTAGTTCCATGCCTAGTGGGAAAAGTTATTGAGTCTTGAAGATCTAATGCATTCAGATGTAAATTCTTTCAATGAATGTATTCAAGATATACCATTTGATGGAAAATGTTGATCAGGTCAGATTTTAGTTGAAGGCAAAGAGAATTTGTAATGGATAAAGAAAAACTATAATAAATTAAAAATGCCAAGTCTGATCTTCACCAATTCTATCAACTAGAGTGTGACAGCTATTTAAACTCTTGATTGTTTGCATACACACACACACACACACACACACACACACACACACACACACACATCAACCAGTTTTCTAGACTTTTAATCTCTTTGAGTTTATATAACATGGCTGGTGATGGTTTTGTCTTAAATTATACTAAAGAATAATTATGGTTGATATACTAGGACAATGTATATTATTTTGATTTAGAGGCTGGTACTATTAAGACTTTGTCACTCAGCCTACAGAATGGGAAAAGGTTTTCACCAACCCTACAAGTGACTGAGGACTGATCTCTAAAATATATAGAGAACTCAAGAAACTAGAGTCCAAAACCTTGAATAACCCAATCAAAAAATGGGGCTCAGAACTAAAATGGGAATTCTCAGCAGAAGAATTAAAAATGGCTGAAAGGCACTTGAAAAAGTTCTCAACATCTTTAGCCATCAGAGAAATGCAAATCCAAACACCTTTGAGATAACACCTTACATCTGTCAGAATGGCTAAGATTAAAACACAGATGACAGCCTATGCTAGAGAGGTTGCAGAGCAAGGGTAACACTCCTCCATTATGGGTGGAAGTGTAAGCTAGTTCAGCCATTCTGGAATGCAGTATGGCAATGTCTCAGAAAACTTGGAAATAATTTCCCCAAAGACCCAGCAATACCACTACTGGGCATATACCCTAAAGATGCACATTAGCACTCCAAAGGCATTAGCTCAACTATGTTCATAGTAACATTATTCATAATAGCAAAAACCTGGAAACCTATCTGCTCCTTAAGTGAAGAATGGATTAACAAACTATGGTACATTTACACAATGGAGTACTACTCAGCAATGGGAAAAAATATCCTAAAATTTGTAGGCAAATGGATGAATTTGAAGTATATACTCCTGAGTGAGATCTCACAAACTCAGAAAGATAAACAGGGGATGTACTTACTCATTGGTAGACTGTAAACAAAAAAAGCTAAGCATGTTCAAGCTGCAAACCACAACCACTGAACAGCTTGGGATCTGAAACACCCTGGATTGGCACCTTGAAGCCCATTCCCTCCAGAGAAACACCTGACACAGTCTTGATTTTGGGGTGAGGAAAGCAGATCTGCCTAGAGTGGATGTTGAACTAAGCCACCTTGTGACCTTGGGACCTCTTGCCCATCCTGGGGAGGAGATAAACTGATGGAGAGAAGAGTGAGTGACTGGGATGGGTGGAAGGGGGAAGACAGCTTGAACAAGGGGATACATAGATAAAATATATGACTTTTTTTCATAATAAAAACAAAAAAAATAAAACCAAAAAACAAAAGACTTTGTCACTATCCTGTCACTGACAGAATAAGAACACTGATGTTGTAGAAGAGAGTCCTTATGTAGCAGCATATTGGGGTTATTATCCTCTGGAGCATATTAAATATAAGCATAGACTTGTTTGTGAGTGCTGTGAAGGGAAAGGGTGCTCTGTGGCAGAGGGTGCTGGGTATGCTGATGGTCAGCACCATCACTGTCCTCTTGAAGCTCTGCCCTGCAGTCAAGGCTGTCTGTCTGAAAAGCCCGTTTCCCTTTGTCTTTAAATATGGTCCCTATAAAGATTCTGCCAAGAGTAGAATCTCCACTGATACTAGAATGTAAATAGCAGTTGGGGCTTTTTAAAAGTAAGAGTCCCTTTCTTCAGCTTTTAAGTGACCCACAAGCACAGAAATAACCTTCTGCATCACTATTGTTTATGAAAAATATTAAAAATACTTTAGTAGAGGAATATATAAGGAAATCCATAGATTAAAAAGAGAATGAATAGATGGATGCTTGTATGCATGTATCAAGAATGGATATATGGATGCATGAATATATGATCCATAGATGAATAATGGGCAAAGGGATGCATCAGTATATGAGTGGACAAAAGCTAAAACAAGAATTATATCATATAAGGAATTTGATACCCAAAGGGAATTTTTAATGAAAGTGAAATCAAGTGATGGTTTTAAATTTTCTTTTAAAGATAAATGAGAAGGCATCAATTGTTAAGAGAACATTTAAAATTAAAAAGAAGTCTGCAGAGAAGGAAAGCTCAGATTTGATAAAGAGGATGGTGATAACTATTAATTTGAATTGAGAATAGATGAAGCAGTGTGGACTCTGAATAAAGGCACCTTGGGAAAGAAGAGCTCTGAGCCCTTCCTACAATCTTAGATTTTTGCTCTGTTTCATTTTGTTATAATTTTTCAGATATTTAGGCACCTAGAAAGACTTGTTGGGGCTCTTCAGACAACAGAGATTTCTAACTAGTAAGGCCAATTAACCACGAATGGTGGTAAACCTCTGACTAGTGCAAGTGTCCACACAGCAGCCTAGATGGTCAGGTCTAGGAAATGATTCTGATCTGAAAAGGGTTATCAGATCAGCTACAAGTTTGGACAAAGGAAGGGCTCAGTCCTTTCCAAAGTAAAGTATGCTCTCCTAGACCGGTTCCCTGGCCAGGTCAATAGAAACTTCCTTGCAAAAAATGCTAGTTGGGAGCTATTTCTGGATGAGGCACCCATCTCATCACTCTTTAATTCACAACACATAAGGAGTTGACTACTCTGCATATGCAATAGCAGGAATGATAAGAAAAGTGTCTGCTAAATAAAGCAGCCTAATTAATAAAGCAACTGTCAAGTGTCTGCCATGCTAATTTCATCTGGTTGTGTTCTCACATGGAACCCAAATAGGCAGCCATCTCACTAAGGAAAGTCGTTGCTAAATTAACTTTTAGGAGAAAGTGCACAAGCTGCAGTTATTGGGGGAGAATGATAGAAATTGAAACAACATCTGAAAGTCAGAATCTCTGCCTTTGATCTTCACTTTTCAAAGACTGGCTCAGCTCTGTAATACCCCTGAGAACAGAGCATAGTGGGAGTGACTTTTTCCTCCTTCATGCAAGAAAGCCTTCCATCAGTGGTAGCCTCAGACCCAAAGGTGTGCCTGCTAAGGAGCTCTCCAAGCAAGACCAGTGCTGAAATACCTTGCAGCATCCTTGCCTTCATTTAGTTAAGTGGGCCTCCAGACTCTGACTGCAAAGTCTAAATAAGGGATCAGAAAGTTTACCTGTGCTCTAGTTTCAGACATTAAGGATCCTTGGGGCTTGCTGCCCAGCCAGTCTAGCCTAGTCAGAAAGCTCCAAGTTCTAGTAAGACACTGTGTCTCAGAAATTATAGTGAAGGATTGACTAAGGAAGACACCCAAGGTTGACATCTAGCCTGCACATTCACACACACACACACACACACACACACACACACACACACACACATTAGGGATCAATCATCAGACTCTGAACATCTATAAACTAAGAAGTATAAAATGGGATGAAGCTTGAAGATGCTGCTTTGTCCCCAGAGAGAAACACAGGAATTTAGCAAAGACAAATAGAAGATGACTGCTTGCTTCCTCCAGTCTGAATGCTTGCTATAATGTAAATGATAATTTCTAAATTCTTAGTCACCCCTTTTGCTCAAATGATACATGAATGGAAAGCCTTTAAAAATTTCAGTCCAGGAACCCTGTCTTCCCAGTGAGACTCTCATCTAAAACTTTAAATTCACCCTATGGGATTTCCATCTGGTGGAGCTATGCAAACGTATTCAGCTTAGCTCTAGAAAATGTTGGTGTCTGTGACATCTGTCTGTGCCAACTCTTTTCTGTACCATATTGTTAGAGTGGCTACTACTATATGTAATCCATTCTTAACATATAGTCACTAGCAATGTCATTTTTGATGGTACCTCTATATTTGAAGGCATCTTCTTTCTTGGTGTATGATTTGGTGACTGATGACAATTTTGACTCAGAAGAAACTATACATGTGTTGGAGAAAAGAGAAATGTAAATAATAGTGTCAGACCTGGAGATTCTAGTTCTCTCATTCATGGTCCAGGTGGTGGTGATGAAGTGTCCTAGTTTCTATTCCTATGGTTGTGACAAAATGCCCTGACCAAAGTAACTTAAGGGAAGAGGGCTTGTATTGGCTCACAAGGTACAATCATAGTAGGGAAGTCACAGCATCAGGAGATTGAGGGAGCTAGCTAGTCACATTACACCCACAATCAAACACAAAGAACAATGAATCCATGCCTACTGGTATTCAGTTTCCTTCCTCCATTTTTTACAGTCCAGGATCCTCTGTCTAGGCATTGGTCCTGCCCACTATTAACATTGGTCTTTCCATGTCTATTAGTGAAATGAAAATAATCTCTTACAGGTATGTTCCTGGTTTATCTCCGAGGTGACTCTAGATTTTTTTATCAGATTTGCAACAATAACCTTTACAGTTATGTAAAGAATTTCATTTTCCTCATGGGTAAAATAAAATGCTAATTCTTTAAATCAATAAAACATACATTGAGCATGGCTACATTAACACCCCTTTCCTAACAATGCTCTTAGTAACCTGTCAGCAACATGGGCCCCCACACCTGAACTGAGTTGTGCATGCACTCCACTTCAAACAATGAAGGTAAGTCACTCCCTTAATAATTCCCCTTTCTATTCAACCATGTCCTGCACATATCAATGGGTTGATCCAATCTGGACTGTTTCAGGATGTATGTAGATCAAATGGTGTTCTCTGAGTGAACTTTCAGAAGTCATCTCCTATTTGCAATCTATTTCTTATGCATAAATGGACTTTCATGTGACTTAAAATCAGATGGCTCACGGGAAAGGACATGTGCAGTGGAGAAAAGCTTCTAGAAAGCAGCTCTGTCAATCAGAACAGAATCACAAAAGCTCTTCATTCTTTTAGAACCACGGAAGAAAGTCCAGGACAAGAAAAGTGCCATGAAAATACTTGAGTGGCCTGTTTTCTCTTGGCAGTGTATCCAAAAATTGTATTTTCACTTTGCTTTTAATAAAATTTGTATTACTTTAATTTTTCTCTGTCTGATTCTTTTCAAATTCATTGAAAAAAGTCACCAAAAATCTAGAAATAGCCAGTTAGAGACCACTGACAAAAACATTCCTGTAGGACTTGTCAGGAGATGTCCCTTAAACTCCTTATGTAATTGACTTCACACTATTCATGGCCATAGTTCTAATCCTCAATGACTGCCAGGCACAGGGAAGTGATGCCGTATTTAATATTTATGAGCATATGCAGAGCACCTAACTTCCTATTACTACTGAGTGTATGTTCATCTGGGTGCCTGGAAAAAATAGCAAATCCCAGCAACTCCATCCTGAAGAGTACATATGGGAGAAATGCAGTGAAAAATTTGTTGCAGATTCTCCTCCAGAGGCCACTTTTATTTTATTCAAGCCAAGATCTGGGGAGACATCCCTCCATCTGACAAGCCCCAGTCAGACTGCTTCATGAGAAATTATTAAAGGTCTAAGACATGCCATGCATATGAATTGAACACACCAGAAACAAGGTGGTAACAACCACCAGAATCAACTCACACTATGAGCATACCCCCCAACATTGTTCTGACATGGGTTAGGGTTAGGGTTAGGGAAATTTGATTAAATTGTGAGGAATGGAGTCTAAGGAGATGGTTCAGTCAGTCGAGGTCTGCCATGCAAGCATGAAGACCCAAGTTCAGATCTCCAGCACCTACATAATGTCCTGATTACCAAGTCTGACAGTCTGAGTCAATCCCCAGATGCCACGTGATGGAAGGAGAGAACTGATCCAGCAAGATTTCTTCTGGCCTTCCCAAAGACACCATGGCATGTACCCACACTCATCCACATTTACACACTTACATATATAGTCCACATACTAGTAAATATAGAAAATAAAAGGGAAAAAGGTCGACATAATGGCATTGCCTATAGTCCCAGGAACATAGAAGATGGGGACAGGTAGACCCCTGGGGTTTGGTGATGAGTCATCCTACTGACTTAGTTAGCCCCAAGTTCAGATAGAGACTCTGTCTTAAAAAAATAAGGGGAAGAGTAACTGAGGAAAATGCTGGTGTCAACTTGTGGCCTTAACGTAACTGTGCACATACATGCATGAATACTAAATGTGCAAATTTGCACATGAAAATATATAAACACACACACACACACACACAGAGAGAGAGAGAGAGAGAGAGAGAGAGAGAGAGAGAGAGAGAGAGAGAGAGCTGATTGATGAGTGACTGAATTTAGCCAAGGAAATCAGTTGATCTAAATTCTGGAAAAACAAGGCATGCTTTCATTGTGCTTACATGAAACTTCTGTGTACATCATTTTATGTGGTAGACTAGGAAATCTTCAGTGTCATCTTCGATGAAAAACTGGAGCTCAGAAAAGATGTAGAGTTAGTAAGCAGCACAGGCCAGCGCTGAATCTGAAGCTGCACTTCCCCAAAGTATGTTCTGTCTGTTTGCACTGAGATGTCCACAGGAAGTGCATTGTGATATTCCAGAGATTGTTCCACCTGGAGCTCATCAAGAAAGGAAATAAGCTACTTTTATTGCTACTACAACAAAATTTCTGTCACAAGCATCTTAGGAAAAGGAGATATTACTTATGTTCAGTGATTGAAGGTGTAGATTTCATGGTGGGGGAGGCATGGTTGTAGGAGCATGAGACAAGTCGGTCTTATTAAATCCACAATCAAGAAACAGGAAAATGTGAATGCTGGCACTGAGCTCACTTCCTTCTTTTGGTTCAGTCTGTCATGCCAATCTATGGGATGCATCTCATAGATGCCTCTAGAGATGTGTTCATGCTGATTCTCATTTTCAATAAGTTTGGAGTGAAGACAAACCACCAGAGTGTGGATCTGGAAGGAAGTGCATCCATGTAATAGAGATTTTTGCTTTCTGCTTAGTGGTAGCATGAGGTTGCTTTGTGCCAGGAGAGCCTACTACCTCCTATTCAGTGAGAAAGTGTTTGTAGAGGTCAGTACTGAAAAATGATACATTGTCTGCTTAGAGTCAATCTGGGCAGAGGGTCTATTTCATAATAGACCAGGAGGGAGGTTTAAAAGGACACTTGTAACTCTGGAAGAATCCAATAAGAAGCATTTCTTAATCCAGTGACTCATATGTCAATCAAATATAACTCTTCTATCTGGAAAGATAGATGTGTAAATCCAGGATTGTTATTGTGAGGATGTAAAGGGGGGAGAATGTGCTCTGTAAAGAAGAGATGCAAAAGTGTGAGCCAGAATGCCATGAATTATAAATCTTGGAGGACAAGAATTATTTTTTTTTCCTGGAAAGACAGGTGAGTGACGCCCATACTACCATGGTTAAGGCAAGTCAACATGTGTCCTGACATTATTACATAAAATACAGACATAAAAATCTCATACAAATATTTTGGTCTAAGACTGAAATGAACCAAAAAATGTTACCATTGACAATGTAGATATAAAAATAGCAATCTGCAATCTAATTATAAATAAAAACGGCCATTAACTTTTATAATGCCTATATATATATTTATGTAATGTCAAAGTTTACACATCACCGATATTAATATCAACTTTTATATTGGCATTCTGAGAAAAATGTCATATTTCCTGGAGGACATTTTTCTTCTTCTTCAAAATAATAAGGAGACTGTAGTCATAAACATCACTCAAATGTATAGATCTTTTCTCTTCATGTGCCAATGGGTGCAGGCTGTGTACATAGACATGCTAATAAAGACATAAATAACTCACTGGAGTTGACAGAAAGGGCCAGAGCAGCATTGCCAGTGTGACCTTTAGCAGAAGCAGATGCAGTTTTACAACAGCACTCCTTCCCTTTCCCATCCAAACTAAGAGATGTGGGAAAGAAGAAAGAGCTGCCCTCACCTTCCCCTATAGGATTGCTAACACACAGAATGTAGGATCCAGGATCACCGAGTTCCAGACTCATCACCCACTAGCGGAACCTGTGAATTCTCAAGGATTCACTGTTTATTTAATGCTTCCTGGTCACCATCTGTGAGGGTAATATTGACTGTCAACCTGACAGGACCTAGAGGCTTGAAGGAAACACCCCTCTGGGCATGTCTGTGATGGGATTTCTAGAAAGAGTTCATTTCTAGAGTGGAAAAGTTACAGGGCGTATACCAGAGATGACTTCTAACACAGTTTATAGTTGATTGAAAGTCCCAATTGACTGGAGCTACACTCTGATAGTCAGGGAGCTGTCAAACAATGTGCAGACTTCAATAGTGACAACTATCGTGAAAAAAAATTCTACAAGCAATTAGGCCTGGATGGGATTGGGTACAAATCCTGACATTGTCCTTTGCTAGCTATGTGACTATAAGCATGGCACTTAAGGTGTTGACATAGCTGGATGGAAGTCTGTAGAAAAATGCAAATAGACCCGAGCCTGTCACCCTGCAAAAAACTCAAATCCAAGTGGATCAAAGACCTCAACATAAACCCAGTCACTTTAAATTTGATAGAAAAGAAAGTGGGAAATAAACTTCTACAAATTGGCACAGGTGACCTCTTCCTAGATATAACACATGTGGCACAGACACTAAGACCAACAATCAATAAGTGGGATCTCCAGAAGCTAAGAAGCTTTTGCAAAGCCAAGGACACTGTCAATAGGACAAAACAACAGCCTACAGAATGGGAAAAAATTTTCAACAACCCTACAAGGGATAGAGGACTGATCTCTAAGATATATAAAGAACTCAAGAATCTAGAGCCCAAAACCTTGAATAACCCAATCAAAAAATGGGGTTCAGATCTAAAAAGGAAATTCTCAGCAGAAGAATTACAAATGGCTGAAAGGCACGTGAGGAAGTGCTCATCATTTTTGGCCATCAGAGAAATGCAAATCAAAACAACTTTGAGATACCACCTGACACCTGTCAGATTAGCTAAGATAAAAGGCACAGATGACAGCCTATGCTGGAGAGGAAGCGAAGCAAGGGGAGCACTCCTCCATTGTTGGTGGGAGTATAAGCTGGTTCAGCCACTTTGGAATGCAGTATGGCGGTTTCTCAGAAAACTGAGAATCAGTCTCCCCAAGGACCCATTAATACAACTTCTGGATGTATACCCTAAAGATGCACAGTCACATTCCAAAGGCATTAGTTCAACTATGCTCATAGCAGCATTATTTGTAATAGCAAGAACCTGGAAACAACCTAAATGTCCCTCAACTGAAGAATGGATTAACAAACTGTGGTACATCTACACAATGGAGTACTACTCAGCAGTAAGAAAAATGATATCCTAAAATTTTCAGGCAAATGGATGGATTTGGAGAATATCCTCCTAAGTGAGGTATCACAAACTCAGAAAGATAAGCAGGGGATGTACACACTCATTAGTGGACTCTAAACAAACAAACAAACAAACAAGAAAAAAGCAAAGCACGCCCAAGCTTTAAACCACAATCACTGAACAGCTTGGGATCAGAAACATCCTGGACTGACTCCTTGGATCCCACTCCCTCCCAGAGGAACACCTGACTCAGTCTTGAGGTTGTGGGGAGAAAACTGGATCTGCCAGGAGTGGAGACTGAACTAAGCAATATTGGGACAGTGGGACCTTGGGACTGCCTGCCGCCTGCCCAAGGAGGGGATGGAGAGTTGTGAAGAAGAAAGAATGACCTGAGGTGGTGGGAGGGCAAAGGGACCTTGAATAAGGTTATACAAGGATAGAAAGTGTGACTTCTTTGTTCATAATAATAATTTAAAAAAAGATCTCTTGGGCATACTTCAGGATTAGAACTCATCTGTGTACTACCATTGTGTAGATGATTTGGGCTGTGTCACCTTGCATAATGGGTACTGCACCCTTAACTCTCAGGGTTTCTTTCTACTCAAGGCCAGTATTCCAGCACCCTTGTCTTCCTAGGGTGTGAAAAGTCCACCTAATTTCTCCCCTCTGTCTTTATCAAATTGTTCACAGGGGTTGTCACACTCTAGCTGTGCTGACCTCACATTTGTTTTGCTGTGACCACATAAAACTAAGATTCTGGTTCATGGTCTCAAAGGGTTCATTGTGATGGGGAAGGGTGGAGCCACTGAGTTCATAGTGTTAAGAATGTGTTGTTGGAGACTTGTCATATCACAGCTGCTCAGAAACTGAAGGTAGGAACTAGGGCTGGCTGAGTATAATCTTCAAAGACCCACCCATTTCTACTTCCGCCAGCAGAACTCTACCCACTGAAGTTTCTGCAGCCTCTCAAGACAGCACTGTCTATTGAGAACCAAATATCCAAAGCAGGAGACAATGAGGACTTTTCAGATTCAAATCATAAAATTTATCCCAAAAGAAAATTAGTGTAAAGCACTGGGCATGGGATTTGGCATATGAGTAATTAATAAGGATTGGATATTTATTTTCACTCTTACTCAGCATGTTGCCATTGAGTGAATGAATCCAACAGAAAATATTGTTGCAATGAGGTATCTACTGCCACAAGGGATATTTTGTGGGCACAGGCAAGTTTCTGACTGACTGGCTTGCCAAGGCCCTTCCCATCTCAATCACTTTCTAATTTGCAGCCCTACAAATTATCCAAACACATCAGAACAGGAAAATATGGCTCAGCTAGGCAGTTGCCTGTGGAGAGGCAGATAGAACACGGGAAATAGGGCTGCCTTCCTCCTAAGCCAGAGAAAAGTGTCCGGTGTGCATGTGGAAGAGGTGTTCAGATAGCAACCTCTGTTATCTCCTTCATGCAGGGCCTGTGGCAGTACAAGGCCTGCTTTACTTCTGCATTTTTGACATAAATCTGTTTTTCAAATTTGTAGCGCATTCCAAAATAAAATTACGTCCTGGGCTGGGGAGATGGCTTAGTCAGTGAATGGTTTGCCACAGAAACACAAGGACCTAGGTTCTGTCTCCAAGATCCCACATAAACATTCTTACAGTCCCAGGACTCTGGAAAGACAGAGGAAGGCACATCCCCAGAGTTTGCTGACCTGTTGGTTTTGGTGAATCAGCAGCTCCAGATTCAGTGAGTGAGATCCTATCTCAAAATAGAAAAATTAGGTGGCAAGTGATTAAAAACATGATACAGTGCCAACTTCTGACAGCCACATGTATGTGCATATATGTGTATATGTGCGTTCACACAGAGAAACAGAGAGAGAGAGAGAGAGAGAGAGAGAGAGAGAGAGAGAGAGAGAGAGAGAGAGCGCTTGTACTGGCTTACTGATAGAAACTTCTACTTCTCCGGCTATCTTCTGGGTGTCCACATTCACATCTTGGGCAGCAATTATCATGTCCAGAATATTCTCTCCCACCTTGAAAACAGAGCTGATCATCCCTGTCACAGTATAAGAGAAAGGAATACAGGTTAAGGTGATCTGATAGCAAGGACATAGTGATAATACCAAGTTTATTTTGAAAGCGAGAGTGGAGTTACTTGACAAGACCTGAGTGGGATTACTGAGTGTCACCGCTATGGTGACATGTTTGAGCGAGCAGAGCACTGTGTCACAGTGTCAGGAGCCAACGGCAGTGAGAAGAGAGTACAAAGAGCAGGAACTGGAGTCCCAACTAAACGAGGTGAGTCACTAGGGGAAGTGAAGTCACACGTGGTATCTGGTCAACCAACGTGTCTGGGGCACCCAGAGGCTCCTTTAAAAGTCATTCATTGTGTTAAAAAAAAAAACAAAAACAAAAAAAAAACCAAAAAAAAACCAAAAACAACAACAACAACAAAAAACAACAACCTTACAAGATCAGAGTTACAATGATCCTGTTTTACCAGCAAGGACACTGAGGCTATAAATGGGTGAGTCCAGGCAAAGAAGCTAGGACACAGGAGACCAGGATGTCACATCCCAGCCTTCTCCCATCTGTACATCAGGCCTTTGGAACCAAAAGGGGGAACAATTCCAACAGGCAGTTATCTCCCCAAACCTTCAAGATTACCATAAGTTTTACCCATATGTCAATTTGTCAGAGAAAATGTCAAATGTCTGGGAGGAGGGTTCTTTACACTGCTATCTACATTTACAATGCTTTGTGTTTGGGAATTCCTTACTAATGTGGCAAAATTTCTGACAAAAGCAACTTAAAAAATAAAGAGTTTATTGTAACTCACAGATTGAAGGTAGAGTCCACAGTGATAGAGAAATAATAGTAGCAGAAGCTTGAGTCAAATTGTATCCACTATCAGGAAGCAGAGAGCGGTGATCACTGTACTCAGCTCACTTTTTCCTTTTTATTCAGTCCAAGATTCCCACCAATGGATGAGAATCACCACAGTTAGGATGCATTTTCCCACTTCAAATAACATAACCAATAAAATTTCTTACAGAAATGACCAGAGGATCATTTCCTAAGTTATTCTATATCCTGTCAATATCACATATATACAAATATTGTCAGAGAACAAATCTGTCCGTATAAAGGCAGTGGACCCATAGGACAACCCAAACATTCCTTGTTCTCACATCTCTAAGTCTTGGCCTCTGAATGCTGCACTGAAAGCAAACAGAGAAGCCTGATTGGTGGTTTGCCATAGAAGAAGGTGAGACAGGCTGCTTTTAAAGTGAGTTTTCTGACTTCTGATTCTGAAAAACATCAACCAAAAGAATTGTTCTCAGTTTCAAGTTCAGTGCTTTATGTCATACAACAATTTGGGGCTTCTTATCTATGTACAGTGCAAAAAAAATGAAATGTTTTTGAGATCTTTTATCAAAAAGACATCCCACTCTGGTTTGAATCTCAGCGACAATGAAGTGACCAACTGAAGAAACATGATTATATCTAAGGAATATCTTGGAGTAATCAATCATCAAAACTCATTTCTCCTCTGCTATGCATGGAGAAGGATTTGTCTGCTCATGAAATTATGCAAGACCAGAAAGGCCTAAGGCTGTGAGCTCAAGTGGTATGTGTTTCTTTGAGTTTGAGGCACTGAACTCATAGCATCCTCTTCTTCCACTCAGGTATCCTATTCTTGGGCTGTGTATCACAAATGGTATAGCTATATGATGCTGCAACCTGCACCATCTCAGAAACATGACAGACTGTGAAAAAGCAAAGTCTCTGTCACACCACAGTGGTAGCCTGACTAACAGGATATAATTTCCTTGGCCAGCAGAGCCTAAGACTACGCTGGCTATGCTTTTTTTATGGTCAATAACATGGAAGCTACACAGGCATGTCTGATATTCATTGGGAGAGAAGATGAGCTGAGTTTATCATGCTTTTGTGTACATTACACACATCTGGCTATATTAAAATATAATCAGTGAAGCAGACAGCAAGCTGGATATTTTTCCTTTCTTAACATTTATCAACTATTTACTTTGTGCTGGAGGATGGTAAGACAATTCATTCTTTTCCTTTTCTTTATACTTACTTATTTTATGTATTTGTTTATTTATTTTCTACATTATCGAGATGTGAACAAGCATCCCCCTCACGCTAAGCAAACACTCTACACTCAACTATGTGGTTGGACCCTTTTTATTTGATACAGTATCACACTTAGTTGCACAGCCTGGCCTTGAATACACCGTTAAACCGGGAAGACCTTGACCTTTTATCCTCCTGGCATGGCCTCCAAAGTACCAAGGATAACAGACCACTGCCAACACCTAACTGTATTATTTCCAACTCTATGGTATTTCTGCAATTAAAATAAAAATTGTACATAGATTAAATCATAGTATTGAAGCCATAATTTTATTAACTACTTTTAAAGATAAAAATATTAAGAAACCTAAGATTGTGGAGACTATTCACATATGTAAACTGAACTATAAATCTAGATGATACTGATTCCAAAGAGTTTAGGGCTTTCATCATGTAACATGAATCTTCCCCCTCAAAGTACTCTGACTTAATCATTAAACAAATCACAGGTATATAGATTAAACAGACAGACAGCAAGATGTAAAACATCATGATGTCTTCTTTTAGTAGGAGAGCTAAATCATCTTGGAAAATTTGCAGAAAACATGTAATATATATGTGGGTGTTAGATATAAGTATGCATTTGTATATATAATATATAAATATAAAATGGACAGTTAAATAAATATTGAGAGCTGGCATCACACTTGTGACTCATGTGGCTCTGAGCAGCTCCCCTTTCTTTTCTGTGTATTGGGAATAAATGTAAAATTCCCTTCCTTGGGTTTTGTGAGGAACCATTGAGCTAGATTGGGAGAGGCTTCTGACAGGGTCTTATTTTTGCTATTTGTGTAGATGGTCTAGAAATAACAAAAAGGAAATAAGAAACCACTGGAGGTAAAGGGCAGCATCCTCATGCCCCTTCCTCTGGTAGAAGCATGTACCTAATCCTCTTCAGGTCACATCAACTCACTACTCCTTGAAGGAGAGTGGTTAGTGGGAACAACATCTTCTTGACAAAATGGCCCCATCCTCCCAACTAACTACACTGAGAAAAGGCTGAGAGGATTCTGTTTCTTAGACACCAGGCTAGTTCCCAGCTCTGAGCCACTCACCAGGAAGTGGGGCAGTAGTTAGAACATGCATCATAAAATATAACTGAAAACCTCCTTCTGGCTTCCGACTCCCCAGCTTGCAGGCAATGGCAGCGTGACCTTCCATGCAGTGCCTTGTTCCACACTGTTTAGAGTTTTCTCTATGCTTCTCTCAAAGGTACCTTGTCACCTTGACCTTATCAGTCTCCCAGCTGAGAAAATGCTAATTTTAATGGCATAATTACTATAATACAAACACTTGGGATCACTGTTCTTATCATTTATGTTATTCACTAGCCCAAAAAGATATGTCAGATGATGAAGCCATTGCCTATGACCAGAAAAGTTCTATGATCATCCTGACGCAAGCCAGCAGAAATAATTATGTCTACATATTACAAATGGAGAAAGAAGTACAGATACAGTCACTTCCTGCCATGGTATAGATCTGTCACCTAAAACTCATGTGTGGGAAACTGTTGTGTGACTCTTCCTGGGAGATGTGAACAAATGTCTATTTACTTCAGATAGGGCACTGCCAACAGGCTAAAGAAATGTTGTCACCCAACCTTAACACAGTGAACCAGTGAGTTGACTGGGAAAGCAGATCATACCAGGCATCATTTGAAAGCTCACTGAACAGTAGAGGACCTTTCATGAAAGCTGCATTTTTGTACAGCTTGAAGATAGTTCAGCTGATTGGAGTACCTACTTTCTAGGCTGCTACATGGAAAGATTGTAGCTTTTACCTAAGGAGGGGTCCTTTGTACACTGTAAGTTTCAGGAGCTTCCTGAGACTTGTCAGTTAGTTTTTAGTTCCTGAGCCTTGTGAGTTTTCATTACGTCTCCTCTGACGTGGAATGTTTCTGGTCAGATTAACCAGCTATATTACAGGAAATGTAATAGTGTTAGGAGGTGGAGGCAACTGAGAGACAGTTCAGTCATGAATCCTCCATTCTGAGGAAGAAGGTTAAATGATTTAAGGGTGCTGGTGCCATCTCCCTTACTTTTTTGTCACCTGATATTATGGCACAGCTAGAAGATAGTCATCAGTTATCCACACTTACATGTTTCACTTTTCAACCTTCGGAACTGTAAGAAGTCAATTTCTTTTCTTTATAAGTTGCAAACCTATTATATTTTATTACAGAAGCACAAAGAAACCAACAGATCCTTCAAGTAACTACTCCATGGCCAACCTGTGATATAGGTTGAGCTGAAGGAAACACCCAAGTTCTATTCTCTAAAGTTTCCTGTTCTGCAGTTACAGGCATGACTACATTCCTGTGTTCACCTGCACAGGACCTGGGAGCTGTAAACCCAATACAAGATCATGTGGGTATTAGTTACTTTCTGCTGATGTGATCCAATCCCCTGGTGGGGGAAGCAATTTATGGGAGAAAGTTTTTTCTGGCTTACAGCTCCAGGAAATTATTGGGGTGCAGCATGGAATGAGAAGAGGGAAGCCAGCTAGTGTACCTGCACTCAGGAAGCACGGAGTAAACAAGAAGTAGAGCTGGGCTATAAAACCTCAAGGTCCACCCTCAGTAACCCATTTCCTCTAACAAAGCCTCACTTCTTAAAGTTTCTACAACCTCTCCAAACAACACCAGCAGCTGGGGACCAAGTGTTCATATCCAGAACAAAACATTGTGCTTCTCTGTGGTTATGGCACCTAGCAGACCAGTAGTTCTCAACCTTTCTCAAACTGCAAACTCTGACCTCCTCTGACCTTCAAATGCACGCCATAGAGCAGTGGTTCTCAACCTTCCTGATGCTATGATCCCTTAACACAGTTCCTCATGTTGTGATGACCCCCACCTATAAACTTATTTCATTGCTACTTTATAACTGTAATCTTACTACTGTTATGAGTTGTAATGTAAAGATCTGTATTTTTTGAGGTCTTAAGTGACCCCTGTGAAAACATCATTCCACCTCAAAGGGGTCATGGCCCACAGATTGAGAACCACCGTAGTAGAGGGCTTCCCATATGATGGAGTCTGCAGTTACAGGCAGACTCTTTTTGGAATAAATAGAAAGAAGTAAGAGAGGAAGCAAGGGAGGGAGGGAGGGAGGGAGGGAGGGAAAAATATGGATACTTCTTGTAGATGGTGAGTGATGAGCTGAGATGTAGCTTCAGTGATAGAGCTGCGTCAACTTTCCTCACTGCACAGCCCATGGAGAAGGTCTATTTTGTGTCCCTTCAAAGTGATGAAAAAGACCATTTCCTGGACCAAATGGAGTTCTCTTAGAATTTTATATGCACATTAATTGTTTTTAAAATTTTATCACAGGTTATTTCCTCTGCCTTCCCTTTCGTAGCTAAAAAGAAGTAGAAAATTGATCCCTGGTTCATGGTCCCAGAGGGTTTTCTGTTCTTTGCTCTATAAATTCAGTTTCTGGTGGAAAAAAGAGTAAAATATTGGCCAAGGAGAGTGAATCCCTGCATGTTTGAAGATGTTCCATGGAGCAGCCTGAGGCAGGAACAAAATTTCTTTTGTGCTCTAGTGTTTTATCTTTTAATACTTTCACATTTCAGTTCTTAATATATCTGTATTTGGTTAATATAAAAATAATGATATAAAATTATTTAGCAGTTAAATTATTTTAATTTATTTTGTCTCCTTCACAGTCTTCAAGAAGATGTCCTGTGCTGTGTTTCTTGTCATGCCTCAAAGATATGGCACTCAGGTTTAAATGTCAGAGATGGAGATCTCCTCCCCTCAAACACATGACATCCATGGCTTTCTCTTCTCTGAGGTTTCCTGCCCTGGTCCCTCTGTTCATCTCTCTCACTGTTAACATTCCATAGTTTCATGTCTGGATCTGGCTTGTCACCCTAAAGACTTATGTGTTAGATGCTTGGTCCCCACTGAGTCAGGGTGAGCGGTAGTGGATCCATTGAGAGAGTGAGCTTAGTGGGAGGCAGTTAGGTCATTGCAGGATTAATATGATTGTTCTTGTACAGCCCAGTCAGTGTCTGTAAAAGAGCAGGACTGACCCCCCCCCTTGTCTCTCTGTCTTCCTATCTTGAAGGGTGAGCTCTCCCTCTTGTGTGTCCCTACCACCATGATGTCATCTGTGGTCCTCCCCAGAGCTGAGCCAAGGCTAATTCCATTGGCTGGAACCTCCAGGGCTGTGAGCTAAATAAACTTTCTCTCCTTCCTACATATGGTTACATAAGTCATCTTCGTGACCGTAAATACTGTTCTTTGAGCATATTTTCCCCATACCCACTACTCTGCCCTCTGACTCTTTCCTCTTCCATTAGTTGTTTTAGTCAGTTTTGTGTCTACTTTCATGTCTTCTGTACACATATGATTTTATGTATCTATAAGGTCAAATACTCACAAATGAGGAAAACTTGACATCTATCTTTTTGAGACTGACTTAATTTCCTTACGATAATTATCTCAAGTTGCATCCATCATCCTGCAAATGACATAACTTCATTCATGGTTATAGCTGAAACAATTCATATATGTCTACATATTACCACATTATTGTCTTCATCTATTCTTCTGTAGCTGACCACCTGGGTTGGCTCTCATAACTCAGCTACCATGGATAGTATTTCTTTATTTACAAATAGGTACTGAGATTTGGGTCAAGCATTTCAACTAAAGCAAGTTTCCTGCACCTCCCTAACACCTTTACAGAGACCAGTACTCAGAATGCTTCAGGAGACAACAACGAGCCAAGGGCCTGAAGTTGGGGAGAAGTCACAGCATCTTTGACCCACAGTTGCCTTCCTGTTTGAGCAGCATCATTGTGATGCCTGACACTCTCTTCCTGTATAAACTGCAGGTGCTCAGAAGGTTGTGTGAGGAGTGAAAACAGTACAGTCTGCATCCAGCTTGGACATAGTCCTGCCTCTGCCAGAGCCTCTGTGCTCATGTAAATCGGTGGTTACCTACATTCACAAGCACATACCACAGGCATGTAATTGAAATAAAATATTTTTTTATTTTAAGTGACTGTAGGATGAATTGTGTGTGAGAAAGAAGTCCTGAATCAGGGATCTTTCCTCAGTCCCAAAGCACTGTGAATATGGCCTTTGTTATATTTCTCAGCCATACTAAGCATTGCCAGCAGTATCTTCCCCACCTGGCTATGCCTTCTGTTGGGGGCTTCTAACTGATCCTTTAAAATAACCCAATGCTCAGACCATGGGAATCGGCATCTGAGACACTGGTATCTTAAAGAAGTAGTCCTAACATGCAACTAAGGTTAAGCATCACTCCTTTAAGAACAAAATTTGAGACTGATAATCACACATTCTTATGTAAATTACCATTTCTAAGTATAATCCTTCCTATGGAGGATGAGGTCTGTTACCCATATCCATCCCACTGCTGAAAGCCAAGCGGCAGCCCTGGCCCTGACAGCATTGACAGGAGACAGCACGTGAACCACCAGAGTGCCTGGTGCACAGGATGGGCCAGTGAGCTGCAAAATTAAACTCCTCTTTTTGGAAGCCATTTGTGTGTTAAGAAAGAGAATAAATAAGCTAACACCATGGTCACTTAAAAAATGTACTCTGATAGAGAATTTATTTGACTATTTCAGACCAATGTTGGAAAATGAGCTCTGTAATTCGAATGGTAATGGGATGAGTTAGGCAGGGGAGGTCAGGGCATTCTCAGAGGTGGTGTCCTTCATAAGCTGGCAATTTGAGACAAAGGATTGTACACAGAAACAAGAAAAGAGAGAACACTTCCTGGATAAAATATGGGGTCCCTGGGCACAGAAGTGGTCTGACCTCTTGAATATAGCATCATGACTGGAACACAGTGAAATTGCTTCATAATTAATGACAATGTTTTACTGTCCTTAGTCATATCTTCCTCTGTCTTCCTTTTCCCTATAAAATGCAGGCCACTTGTCCTGCACTCATGAGGTCACTGACATTAAAAGCATAACTTTGTCTTGACTCTTTCCCAGGTGATATTAGACATATTGTGATGTTAACTCGCTGGCAACACAATTATTGAGAGATTTCTCTGTGCCCTGCTCTGAGCTGACTCCTTGATGAAGACGGTGGCTGTCAGGAGAGCATCCTCACTGTACTTACTAGCTCAGCAGGTTCTTGTGAGTTCTGTCAGAAGAACCTTGGAGTCAACCAGAGATGAGGATATTCAGGGAGCATCTATAGGAACCAGACACTAAGACTTGTGTGAAGCTCTCTTCTCTGAGTTGAACCATTCACACCAAGAGGAAGGTTCCTTGAGACTCTAATCTCTTTCAGAGTCACTCATCTCATGTAAATCTGTGGTTACCTACATTTTCAAGTAAATAAAACTTAGAAACTTCAAAAAGTAAACAAAATTTGCAAGATTTCAGATGTTTCTGAAGCTTTATTGTTAAAGTTGCAGCAATTGCTAAGAAGTAGAATCTCTGACAAGGGGAATATCTGCTCTTCAAGTTGTGCAGGGATTTTCAGGGAGTCAGCTTCCCCAAATCATTACTCATTCTGGGGTAGGCTTTTCTGCGATTTAGCCACATTTGAGTAATTCATGATTCTGTATCTTCAATAAATAAACTGGCACACTAAGCTAGATTAGTATTTTATTTTGTTGGTCTGTCACTGGTGTTATATGTGGGGTGAAAACACATTTATTTATGTTAGACAAATAATAATTGCAGAACAACCAAAAAAAGACTTTGATTCAGAGGTCAAAAGTTTTAAATCTGCATTAGCCTATTTGCCAAATGATCTCAGTTTCCTTGAATTGCCATAGCCTCATGGCAGGTAGTGACCTCAATATGGATGTTGGTGGAAAAGCTATGGGAAACTACCATATATCCTGACTTAGCACCCACTTAGCATGTTCCAAATGCCTAGAATTGTTATGTGCTCAGGAGCAAAGAAGATACTTGGGTATCCCATTCTAAACTTTCATGACAGGCAGCCTGGTAAATTAAAGGTCAGGTCTCTCAGCCCCTAACTCAGCTACCAACTGATGAAAAAAATTACTACATAGATTGAAGTCAAAGCCTGAGCCTCA
The DNA here is from genome assembly GCA_004025045.1 of Sigmodon hispidus. Taxonomy (NCBI): domain Eukaryota; kingdom Metazoa; phylum Chordata; class Mammalia; order Rodentia; family Cricetidae; genus Sigmodon; species Sigmodon hispidus. The sequence continues at coordinate 77,062 of PVIH01004029.1, read as the reverse complement.
GCTCTCATAACACAGGCTTTATTATCTATCTTTAAAAGGTGAATAAAATAAACAGTAGGAAATATATGTTATGAGAGAGCCAAAGAGAGCCAATGGTCTCCAAGTCCATTCACAAGACCCTGACATAAGACTTGGGTTTAAATGGAAAGCAGGAGGTATATTACTTAAGCAGTACCAGTCCAGAGGTCATCCCACCACCAATAAGAAACTCATCATTGTCCAGGTCCCAGGGTCTCCTCTGACAAGTGAAAATCTCCCTGGGAGACAAGTTTCTCCTCTGCCCCCAGGAACTCAGCCTTTCCTTTCCTCTGAATAGGACTCTTTAGGAAATTCCAGCTTCCAGGGTTCATTGTTTCAATAGTCTTTTACCCCAAGGGAGGCCACAAATGTTCCTATATGCCCTCCTCTTTCCTGCAAGAGCAATTACTATAACATACAGAATGTCTCTTTCATTTTTTCAAATAAGCTGTGTTGAAAAGAATCTCTGATTCTTTCACCTTGTCTCGAGAATCTTTTCCTCCTATTGGGTTACCTTGTTCAGCTTCCACATGAGGGCTTTTGTCTTATTGTGCCTTCTTTATGGCTGGCTGTTATCACTTAGAGACCTGTTCCTTTTTGAAGAAATTGAGGGAGAGTGAATATTTTAGAAAAAAAAGGGGGTAGGAAAAGATTTGGGAAGACTGGAGAGAAGGAGAACTGGTAGTGATGTGTCGTATGTGAGAAAAATCTATTTTTTAATAAAAAGAAAAGTGATTTCATCTATATCCCATCCCCACAGCAATCTTTGTGTCCTCCTTATGGTCCTCCTTGTTAGCTGGTTTCTCTGAAGCTGTGAGCTGTAGTCTGCTTTTCCTTTGCTTTACATTTAGCATCCACTTTTGATGGAGTTCTTACCATATTTGTCTTTCTGAGTCTGGGTTACCTCCCTCAGAATGATATTTTCTAGTTCCATCCATTTGCCTGCACATTTTATAATGCCTTTCTTTATAACTGACTACAAGTCACTTGTATATATGTACCTATGGCCAGAAATTTTACATCACATTTTTTAAATCTATTCTATGGTTGAGGGGCATTAAGTTGTTTCTAGGTTCTGGCTATGAGTGATACTGATGTGACCATAGCTGAGCAAGTGTCCTTGTGGAATGATTGATCATCTCTTGGGTATATGCCCAAGAGTGGTATCTTTGAGCCTTGAGGTAGACTGATTCTCAATTGTCTGAAAAGTCATTATACTGATTTTCAAAGTGGCTGTACAAGTTTTTACTCCCACCAACAGTGAAGAAGTGTTCCCTTTGCTCAGTATCCTTCTCAACATAAGCTGCCATTAATGTTTTTGATCTTAGTCTTTCTGACAGGTGTAAAATGGTATCTCAGAGTTATTTTTATTTGCATTTCTGTGATAACTAAGTATTTTGAGCAGTTCCTTAAACATCTTTTGGCCACTTGAAATTTTTCTGTTGAGAATTCTCAGTTTAGCTCTGTAGCCCATTTTTTTAAATTGGATTGTTTGGTATTTTGATGTCTAGATTCTTTTTTTAATTAATTAATTAATTAATTTTTAAGAATTAAACATAAATGGCAAATTCTTAACCAAATCAAACATAAAAGGAAGACCTACTTAAATAAAACTAGAAATTGAAAGGCAAACATTATAAGAGATATGACTGAAATTCCAGAAAATCATAAGGACATACATTGTAAATTTGTTTCGATACATTGAAGATTCATAAAAAAAACTGGTGAGTTTTTAGATAGCAAAAATAACCCTAAATTCAATGAATAGTTTTAACAAATGCACATTTTGTAACCTTGAAATACTTGAAATAATAATAAAATACTCCGTGCTAAAAATAAAAAACAGCAGTAACAGAAACAAACACAAGAACATATGGACTTACTACAGATGTCTAGATTCTTAAGTTCTTTACATATTTTGAAGATAAGTCCTCTGTCTCGTGTGAGGTTGATGACAATATTTTCCCATTCTGTAGACTGTCATTTTTGTTTTATTGGCTGTGTTCTTTGCCTTACAAAAGCTTGATGAGGGACAATAGAGGGAAGGGGATGGGAGATGAGAACGTAAGGGAATGAGATAGGTGAACTGAAACAGACACAGAGTAGAAGAGCAATGAAAGAGATATCTTGAATGAGGGAGATATCATGGGGTTAGAATGAAACCTGGTATGAAGGAAGATCCCAGGAATCCACAAGAATGAACCCAGCTTAGGTAGATTACTAGCTATAATGGAGAGAGTACTTGAACTGGCCTACCCCAGTAATCAGATTGATGAACACCCTCTCATCATAGAGCCTTCATCCAGTAATTGATGGAAGCAGATGGCAGAGGGCAACAGACAAGCTCCAGGCTGACCTCCAGGAGTCCAGCTGAAGAAAGGGAAAGGCGATTATATGAACAAGAGGATCCAGGTCAGGAGGGGAAAATATACAGAAACAACAAAACCAAGCAAGTGGGAACTCACTCACTTTAGACCAACAGCTATAGAGTCTGCATGGGATTGGACTAGACCCTCTGAGAGGCAGATGTATGGCTTGAACTGTTTAAGAAGCCCCTGGCAGTGGAATTGGGATCTATCACTGGTACAACAGCTGGCTTTTTGGAGTTCATTACTTGTGGTGCATCACCTTGCACAGCTTTGATGCAGGGAGGAGGGGCCTGAACCTGCCTCAACTAAATGTACCAGGCTTTGCTGACTCCCTGTGACATGTCTAATTTTTTTTTTGAAAAGGGGAGAGGGGTTTATGGAAGGTTTGGGAGATATTGGGTATGGTGGAAATGTTCTCTGTATGATGTAAATAAAGTAACTGTTTTGGCCTATGTAGAACACCGTAGAAGTGGGTGGAGAATCAGAGGACAGGCAGGTAAGAGAAGGGTGGAGTTAGTCAGTCTCCAACCAACCCCCGAAGAAGAATCATGCAAGGAACACAGGTGAGCCGTGGGCCAAGACACGTGGCAGACAGATTTTTGGAAATGGGTTAAATTAAGATGAAAGTGCTAGCTAGTAATATGCTTGAGACATGGGCCAAACAGTATAAAATTAATATAAGCGTGTGATTCATTTTTTGGGGGGAAAAAAGCTGCCGTGGACCAGGTTCCTGAACCTCCGGACCCAACTGGCCCTGGAAACATTATACAACAATTGAGGATCTGTGGTTGGTATTTAAAATAAAAAAAAAATTCTTAAAGAAAAAGAACAAGAAAAAAATGGAAATTCCTTTTTTTTTTTTTTTTTTTTTCCCCTTTTGGTAAAACAGGAGGCTGTCTTACTAGAACATCTCTCTCCAGTTCCTTGTTTTCCTACATAGCCTTGCCTTTCTCCTTGTGTACACAGTTCATTGAATGTCCTTTCTTTGGTAAAAATGAAATTAACATGGAAAAGCACAGGCTTTAGGGAATCGGAGATTTAAACCCAGCTATGGCACCCACCTTGTTCAGAACCAGCCACAGATTCTCACAGTTTTCTCAGGTCCAAATGGGAATGATAATTCTACAGGCTTACTGGAGGGCTGAAATAGTCTAAAACCTGTGAGATGCTCAGGTGGATGTAATATCCCACCTCTGAGTTGGTGTGGCCATCAAGGTTTTTGCACATGTTGAGGCTACTGTAGTAACTACTGTTTAGTTACTGTAGTAACTACTGTTTAGCTACATTCTCACATGGTTGCCCTTGGGTACCAGCACATTATAGGTCTCTAATAAGCACTGGGGAGGTTCTGACTGCCTTTCTCCACACAAATGTATGTGTATTCATTTTAACACTTGGTATAAATTGTCATTTAGTACATGCATTATTACAGTGTAATACCAGCAGTACAAATTAGAGATAGGAAATTCCTGGGGATTACTGGCCAGCCAGCTTAGCCAATTCAGCAAGCTCCAGGTAATGATACACTTGGTCTCAGAAAACATAATCAATAGTAGCTGAAGAACAATATCTAAGGTTGACCATTGGCATTTATGCACAAGTGAACATATATATCAGTACATACATAACATATACAGTACATACATATACATAAACAAAACCCTGAGGTTTTATCTTGTGTGGCACAAGCAGTGGAGCTGATTCAAGCATAGCACTGCCAATTCCATTCTCACTTTCTTTACAACCAATTTCTGTTTTCCCTTGAAAATCAGCACCAGGCCACGTGAAAGGCATACATATTCATAACTTTTCTCTTTGCTGAGAGAAAATATCTAACAGAAGAGCAAGTTTAAAAGGGAAGAATTTATTTGAGCTCTTGGTTTTGGATGTTTTAGTCCATCAGTGAAGGGAGGTCATGTGGGGCCATAAGTCATATAATGACTGCCAGAAAACACAGGAACAGATGGAAAATTGAGACCAGGACTAACTTTCACAGCCCCACATGCACTGTGACCTACTTTGTCCAGCTAGACCATATATCCTAAAGTTTCTACAAGCTCAGCAAATGGAGCCATTATCTAAGGACCAGAGATTTAACAATAGAGCCTATGACAAACATCTCAGTATTGAAATCATAACACAATCCATGTTATCTCCTTATATAAACATTGAACAGTTACATTTCTCCTCTAATGGCTGCTCCATAAGAATGGTGGCTCTTCCAGAGGAAGCAATTTCAAATGATACCTAATAAGGAAGGGATGTCACACAGGTTTACTGATACTTCCTGCCAAAAGAACCCATACTTTTTAGGCCAATATGTATTTTCTTATCTGTTAAAATTTAGAAACTAGGTCAATGACCACAGCATAAATTCAGGAAGCTGACTCAAAACACAGACTTGAGCACCCACAAAAATTTAGCACTAATTTCTAAAGTGTGAGAACATCTTTTTATGTCACCATAATAAACAAAGAAATCATTCAGAAGCTTATTGCAAGACTCTCTGAACTAAAAAAAAAAAAAAAATAGAATATCACCAAGCCCACATTTCTTATAAGAGATTCTGTAATAAAGTTTCTTTGCTTATAATTCCCAGTTTCTAAAAGCTATCTGGACCACTGTCTTCAAGCCCTTCTTCCACCCTCAAAGCCAGCAATATAGCATGTCTCTAGCTGTTTTGTACCCTTTAAAGCTGACGCAACCCTTAAGGGGGTGAAGGCATCAGAAGATAGAAAGGTAAAAGCTATTCTTATGCAGCTGACCCAGCCCAACATAGACAGGAGCTATTGGACCACCACTAGAACTAAAAAGGAGCCAATAAAATACAGAACAAAGACAGAAAATAAGCCACTACCTAGGGGGCCACAGGGGCAGAAAGGACCAAGGAGTAAGACTTGTCTATTACAGCACTTGCTAAAAGTCAATCCTGGGAGAAAGTAGTTGTCAGTGCAGATGTATGGTCTACAGAGACCCAACTACATACACGTTCTACAGAAAAAGAGTACACTTGGGGCCCAGCAGGGAAAAGAGATTAATATTTGACTAACTTACTATGTTCTGGACTTACTGCCAAGAACTGTTGAGTTTATTCATGCTAAGAAAATATCTGTCTCTGTGTCTCTTTGTCTGTCTCAGCCTCTCTTTCTGTATGTGTGTTTGTGTTCATATGTGTAGATGTATATGGGACTCTGTGCACGTAAGCCAGAGAACAACCTCAGATGTCATTTGTCAGGTGCCATTCACTTTGAGACAGGATCTCTCCATGGTCTATAGCTCAACAAAGAGTCTATGCTGACTGGATAGCAATCTCCAGGGGCCTGCTTGTCTCGGATTCTCTCATGCTGAGATTGCAAGTGCATTCTTCCACACCCAGATTTTTACATGAATACTAAAGAAGGAACTCATAATCCTGAGTGCATTGGTTAGGGTTTCTATTGTTGTGAAGAGACACTATGACTATGGCAACTCTTAAAAAAAAAATTTAATTGGGTGGCTTATAGTATCAGAGGTTTAGTCCACTATTTTGGTGGTACATGATAACATGCAGACAAAAATGGTTCTGGAAAAGGAGATGAGAGTAGAGAAGAAGCTGCATCTCAATCTTCCAGGTAATATGAAGTAGTCTTATCACTGGGCATTGCCTGAGCATATATGAGACCTTGAAGCCCTTCTTCAAAATAATACATTTCCTTCAACAAAGCCACACCTACTTCAAAAAGACCACACCTAATAGTGCCACTCGTTACTCCCTTGGGGGCTAATTACATTCAAACTAATGCATAAACCTTACACAGAAAGATAACTGAGTTATCTTCCAAGCTCCCATTTAAAGAAACCTTTTTACTGTATCAATGGTGTTGGAATACTTATCTCCTTAGAGTGAAACAGGGAATCAGAGATGTTAAAGAAACTTCTAAATGCCACCCTACTAAAAGATAACAGTACTGAGTTCCAATATCTTTTTTGGCTCTGCTGTATAACTTGAATACCCAATTCTGAATGTTCAACCTCCTGAGAAAACACTTGATGCAAAAGATCCGACAGTGCAAAAGGATAGACGCTAGCAAAACCAAATGACTGCGAGGTCTTAAAGTTCTGATCAAGCCCTGAATCCTACAGAACTAGAGAGAAAAAACATGACCTGTCATCTCTTCTCATCTGTACCTACCCATTTCTCCACTGTAACTAACCTCTGGTACCCAGCTTCTATAGGTATGGCTTTATTGTCTGTGGCTACTAACTACCACTAAAATGTCTTTGGTTGAAATAAGGTCCTGCCCATGACTGCTTGTCTTCAAGATTAAACATGTAAATTAGAGTTAATATTTTTCTTGGGCTGTGATAAAAAACAATCTGACTAAAAGCAATTCATTAAGAGAAGTTATTTATTTCATCATAAAGGTTTCTCCATAATTGTAGAATACTAAGGCAAAATCTCAAGGCAGGAAGTTAAAGTAAAAGCTGTAGGGGAATGGAGAAATGTTGCTTACTAGCTGGTGCACTTGCTGGCTTATGCTTACCTTGCTTTATTTTACATACACCCAGAGCCCATATGTCTGGAGATGGTGGTTTCAACAGTGGGCTGGGCCTCTCACATTCCACCTATATGGATACAAACAAATTTGATTGGAAAAAATTCTCAGTCTAAGTTTCTTCTTCTTTGAAGATCCTAGGTTATAGCAAATTGAAAATAAAAACCAGCTAGGACACTAACCAAACAGAAAAAAATGAAAATGTCATGTATTCAAAATATGCTTTATATTCTCTATAAAATGTTGAGGAGGTGTTTTTTGTGGGCTTCTTATTTTGGCTTTTCTGTTGTTGTTTCTTTTTTTTTTTTTTTTTTTTTTTTTTTTGATAGGGTCACATAAATCCCAGGCTTCCATCAAAATTACTATAGAGCTGAGTGTGACCTTAAATTTCTAATCTTCCTGTCTTTACTTCCCTCATATTGTGATTACAGAAGTGCACCACCAGGCCAGGTTTGTTCATGTTTTCCAAACTCAAGATTGGTGTATGCTGTTTAAGTAGTTTTTGACTGAATTACATCTCAATACAAATGAAGTATTTTTGATATTCTGTATTATCCTCAAAGGGGAAACCAAGTATGTGTATCATAAGATTTAAGTGAGCACCTGAGTACTCAGGATACCATACAAAAGAAGAACACACTTAATCATAAAGGGAAGCATATCTGCTTCTGTTGAGGTTACTATAAAACTTAGCCCCTATTTACATGCATACAAAAGTCTGATAGTATTGTACAGTAGAGAGACAGAGCGTCTGCAAAATACTCATACTAAGTATCAGACACTAAGAGCATTCAAAGCAATCTGCTATCCTTACAAGCAGAAATAAGACTCCCAATGGGCCTAGAACAACAACATTAATGGATTGGAAAGCAAGAGTCTAATGTATGAACTTTCAAAATTCTGTGGGCTAGCAGAATCACAGAGCTCATTGGATATGTCAGTGATGGGGTATGAGGGGTATGAGGCAGCCAGGAAGAGCAAGGTGAGAATAAAAGAGCAGAAGGGAGAAAATTGATAACTGGTCAACCCACAGCAGCTTCTCCAAGGAGACAAAAGTCCATTTCCAATGAAAAGCTTATTTGAAATTCAATAAAAAAAAAGTACTTCCACAAACAGCCTCTACAAAAAACAAAAGCCATAATGAGAAAGCAAAACAACAGAATTCTATCCAGTTCACTCACTTAACAGTTAAATCATTTCATATTGATTTCAGGTTTCATGGTCCATTAAAGGTCTGGGGGAGGAATTCTCGGGGATATTTCTGAACTAATGAGTATCTTACAAATTGTTTTTCTAATACATTTGTTCAGTTTTTCTTCTTCTGGGAATAAGATCCATTGTTTCATGGATTTGGTCCTACATTTGAGAAGCAACAGCAGCTATTTTAATTGAATCTAATTTATTTTTATTAGTAGAGAATGTTGGTGATGTTTTTTGTCTTTGAGATACATTTTTGACAATGATAAGCTAATGATGCTATCAGTCAAACTATCGGAACCACCCACACATGTCTCTATGCATCTTTTGAATGCCCTCTGACAAATGTTCTCTTGCCCCTCCCATGAAGATGTAGATTTTATTTTGTGAATTCAGCAGCCAGATTATAGCAAAACTCACAGAGAAGTCTGTGTCATCTACTAAATTCCTTCTCCAGATCCATTCTCTGGGAGGAAGAGAGTAGCACCCAGACAGAAGCATTCTTATTTACCAGAGGCTTAAATGATCAACATACCAGAACTTTATCAGTTTTTGATGGCAAATTTTCTTGAAAATCTTTCCTAGGGCCTGGAAAGATGTCTCAGAGTTTAAAAGCACTAGTCATTCTTCCAGAGGTCCTGAGTTTGATTCCCAGCAACCACATGGTGGCTCACAACCATCTGTAATGAGATCTGGTGCCCTCTTTTGTATACTGTATACATAATAAATAAATCTTTTTTAAAAAGTCTCCCCTAAAGCCATCAGAAAGGCATGTGAAGCGGTTACTCACAAGTCCTGTTAAAAAATAAGTTAAGATGTGGCCCAAAGTATCTCTCTTACTCATCTCTTGTAAAGGGTTTGTCTTAACTAGAGAGAGAGACACATTTCTCTTATAAACATTTGGCTGTAGAACCTGTATTAGTTATTATTCTCGTTGCTTTGGCAAAAATAATTTAAGCAGTTTTACATTGTATCACAATTGGATATTGCAGGCCATATTTGCAGAGAAATCACAATAGAAGGAGCTTTAGGGAGCTGGTCATATTAGATCTTTTGCCAAGAAACTAAAAATAATGAATTCTTATGCTTACCTCACCCATTTTACTTCATTCTGAGACCCTGTACATTAATTGATACCATTTTTTATGTTCAGTTAAGTCATTCTGGAAAATCAAACATACTAAGAAATTTCCAAATGGATTCTTAATCACTTCACATTGACAATGAAGATTAGCCATCATAGAAACCAACACCTTATCTGATTTGAGCCCAAAGTGCCTGCTGTTGGCAATCAACACATTAAATTTATTAATTTAATTCTCTTCCAGCATCTAATGTTAATTGAAATTCTGGAGCCACAGAAGAATCAAAGCAGAAACTCTAGGTATTCATCAGGCTACCTTCTCATGTGTGGAAACAAACTAATTCGCAAATATACCATGCCAAAAGACAGTAAGTGCCCTGAGGGAAAATATTAAATATAGAGAAAAATTTGGAGAGCAAAAGAAATCTACAGATCTTTCCTACTTCAGAATCCCTAAGAGGTACTAAGGAAGTGTACTAATGCCCCAGGGGGGAAATGCAATTTGAAGAGAAAGGAGAAGAAAACAAAGGAGAGAGACAGGAAAGGGGACAAAAAGAAAAAGGGTTGAAGGGAATGGGAAGAAGGAGATAAAAATAAAATAGAATTTTCTTCCAACTAAAACTTTTCATCTAAGAGAAAGGCTCTTCAAAATATCTTATAAAGATTAAGAAGTTCCTGAAATTTACAAGACTGACAAGACCTCCTCTGGTGATATATAAGAAATAAAGATTGCTGAAGAGAAGAAATACTGATCTGCTGGGTTTCCTGTAAGTTATGCTGAGAGTGAGAGGAATGCAGTGTTTGTGAGATGTCACTCACACTGTGGCCTTTTGTTTTTGTATCTTCCTTTGAACCACAGTCTTATAGATAACCCAAGTAAGGATGTCAGTTTGTCATGATGAAATTCAGTGGAATTGTTACTTTGGTTTGTGCTCACCACCCCCCAATATGGTGAGAGGAAAAGTGAGAAGGAGAAGAAATAAAAAGAGAGAGCAAAGGCCTTGAAAGTCACAGTAAATAACTAGTACTTGGTCTTCAAATCAATAGTCAACCAATAGATTTCTTAGAGCATTAAAAGAAAGACCCCCTTGACAACTGACTGAAGGAAGTTTTGCAGAAGAGCAGGAGTAGAAAGTAATAAACAAGGACAAAATGTCATGATCATCCCTGCTAAAGAAAGATGCCGGGACACAGAAGAATGCATGTGCTGGGAGACACATGTGATCTAACTCAGCTAGCTGAAAAAGCTTCCAAAAAAAATGAAGGTCAACTCAATACAAAGGAAAGAGAGAGGCAGGTAAAGCGGTAACTCATATCTTCCACTAAGCATCAAAATTGATGGGATACTCTCCCTGGGGAAAATGTTATAACATGAAAGAAGCCATTATTTTTGTCAAGTTCTCCTCAACTCTGGCCCTAACAATCTTTTCATCTCTTCTTCTGTGATGGTCCTGAACTGTGTGGAAGAATTACACTCTACAGATTTTTTAAAGGAAAGCTCTCTATTTCTCTCTCTCTCTCTCTCTCTCTCTCTCTCTCTCTCTCTCTCTCTGTCTTTCTTTTCTTTTTCTTTCTTTCTTTTCCCCTCTTCCTCTCCTCCTCTATCCCCACAAAGCCACTAACACATAATGCCCAACCCTGACCCCTTTCATGATTCTGAGGTTTTCTCTTCAAATGAGGCTCATTTTGAAGGGTAATTTTGCAGCAACTCCTTTCCCTAAACATGCTACATCTAACATGCATTCTCTGTTATAACAGCATCCACAGCCCCACTACCAGCATCTCACTAAAACCTACCAATGCCTATGTCATCATATCTTCTCATATAACTGTAACCAGGGTCCCTATCCCCCCACAGTGCCAGGCTTACCTCTAAGCAGAATCACATTCATCTCATTTTGTCCCAAATGCTAAGCCATATTCAAAAACCCACACTACATTCTCTCTAGCCCATGGCCAATATTTAACAAAAACCCTTAGTTTTTTTTTTCATTGTATATGTACATGTATGCACCACTGATGTGCTAGAGCTTGCACAGATCAGAAGAGGAGTGGATCCCTGGAGCTGGAGTGACAGGTAAGTGTGAATCACCCTGTAGGTATTGGAAACTAAGCCTGGGTTCTCTACAAGAGAAATAATCACTCTTAACCATTGTACTATCTCTATAATCCTAATTTTTTTTAGTAAAAATTTCTTTTCTTTTTAGTAGTCCAACAGCTCTTGAATGCCAGTGAGACTTTCAGCAAAACTCCCAGTGATCTTGATGCTCTTCAATCAGGACTGCATACTTCCCTGGGAACGGTTTTATTTACTGTTCTTCCAGCCTCAACTATACCATGTCCCTCCCTGTCACTCAGTATCCTTTCAAAAAGGCCTTCTCTGCTTGTTCAGTTCACAATAATTCCCCATGTGGCCTTCCTAATGCTTTGCTTTGTTTATCTAACATGTCATTGTGCAGAAGGTAGATACTATGAGTCTTCTCTTCTTCCTCATGGCCTGCCTGCACCCCATGCTGTGGCCATACTCATGTCTCAGAGAAGTTTCTGTGATCATGACCTCAATGGTAGTCTTGGTTCTTGTGTTGCTGAAAGACAATTCAACAGGACACATTGGCAAATAAAGCAGTCCATAGTTTAATGAAAGCAAGAAAGAAACAGAAATATGCTCCTTAGGGAAGCAGTCCAAGTTGAGCTGCATTGGCTTTGACAGTGGTATACAAAAGGATTATGCTTTTCCTCCTCCTGTTATTTCCTCCTTTGAGTGTCCTCCAGAGTGAGCACTTTTAGGTAAGCAGTATGCTTTTGGAACAGCCCAATTTATCCAGAGTTTAGTCTAAGTTAATATATAAGATGCAGGAACAGGCACAGGTGTTTAAATACCATAGAGCTGAAAAGTTGTCTATGGAACAGGGTGGCAGTTGTTAGTATTTCGCACGTGAAAAAAACTCAACAGCACACTGCCAAGGGAGCCATATTAAGTTTATTAAGGAGAGGGAGGGGGAAGAGAAGAGAGGAGGGAGAAAAAGAGTAGAGGGTAGAGAGGAAGAAAAAGGAGAGTCTTTCACTTGGTTGGAGATTTTAAAGGGTAGGCACGGGCTTACATCAGACACTTTGGAGCAAACTCTCACAGGTGAGGGCGTGGCCACAGTCATATAACCTCACAGTACTCTGTTATTGCTTATCCTAGAGCAGAAGTCTTGAAGCTGCTTTGATCTGACTTGACTAGCATGGATCACTATCACTAGTTCCCATTACATGAAGTTTTGGGAATCTTGAGCTCTACTAAACCACATAGAGATACCTAGGAGAAATCAAGCTGCATCCACCTCTATAATCTATCTACCCTAAAAAAAAAAATAACAGCCCACTGTTTATGGTTCACAGATCTCAGCTGAAGTGCATCACTGCCATTATCTTTATGCCTTGATCGTTAGCTGACTAACACTTTTATCTTTACATCCTGTTTCAGTGCTTTGAACTGGCCCACACACTGGTCTTTATGCTTTATCTTTGGGGACCTACTGATCAGAGCAAACCTTCTGTTTAACACTTTCTTTAATTTATTGGATCCACACTTATTAAAGACACTACTGTCCCTGGGACAGTGATGGTTGCATATTTCTTAGATCTCCCTCTATATGGTATTTTTTTTTACAAGGCTTGCAACTGTAACCTCTGATAGAAAAGTGTACTTGAATATAAAGTCACCTGCTTCTGAGGTTGCTGCTAATAGCTACCACAGGGACTCAGATACAAAGAGACTTATGGGCCTAACAGCTTCTAGCTTGGAAACTTGATTTGAAAGGGGTCACTGTTAAAGAAAACCAGAAGGATCCATTCATTTTCCTCTCTTGTCCTTTCCCTTGGTGGCTCCCAGTGGGAACTAATACACAACACACCAGGAGAGTAGAAGGGGACCTCACCTCTACGATATCTGTCGTCTACCATCCACACCCAGTCGTCTCTGTCTTTGAAAATGCGACTCAGGGCATTTCTTGGGTCCCTTGCTGTTAAAAGAGTTGAGAGTCTTGGGTGTGGCCACCCTAACATTGAGGCTCAGCACTCAGGTTCAATCAGCCAATTCAACAAGTAATAATGAAAATCAGAAAAAGGATGGTTATTCAATGTGGCTATACTGGGAAGAGGAACAAAGATTTCCAAAGAAGAACAAATCTCATTCAATATCTGTGGCTCCTACCAGCACTTTTTCCCTGCCCTAAACTTCTCCAACACAGGGTCGGGGCTTCTGCCTCACTTCCCCCAGCTTCATATAACTCAGTCATTTTGGCAAGGTGCCTTCTTGGTCTCTTGACTCACTCTTAGCCATTTGGCCTGTCACTCTCTTTCAAACTGCTTGCCCCCCTCTCTTTTTTTCCTCTGTTGTCCTCCCTCCCTCCTCTCTTCTCTAAAGGCCTGGTTCAGTATGGACTCTTCCAGATGCCTCTGGCTATTCTCTCCCTCATATTTACAATAAGTCTCCCCAGCCACCTATAGAGGCATCATACCCTAATTTTTATTCACTGACATAAAGTTTTAAAAGAAGAAAAGGGTTAAAGTAATGAGGCGTCTCATTGTCTAGGCTCCAGAGAGTCATGAGAGTTGTGTGAAACGTCTTCCTGGAAGACACTGAGCCTCTGATTAGCACCAATCATCCAGATACTTCCTTCTAAGATTTCTGGGGAAATTACACTTTCTTGGGAACCACTATTTCAATCTGATATCCAGAGGGAGGAACAGAGTGATGTTTTAAAACGTCTTCATTTCTAGCAATACAATACCTTGAAGGAGATGAGTGCATGAGGCAAAGAGAGGGGCCAGTGATCCTCTGCTCTCTGACTCCAGGGCCACAGAGACCCTGAGCATATGGATCCCTCACACCTGAGGACATAGTTCCATTCTTATCCTCTTCAGGTTATCTTGGTCATGCTATAAAAAAAAAATGACTAGTGAAATGGGTGTTGGCTGTGAGAAGCAGCAGGGGCCATGAGCACAGACAGCTGAAAATGGTTTTTCCAAATAATTTCCATTCATGTTGAGAATGAATTCCCGAGACACTGTGCCTTTAGTGTCTCTGTGTTGTAGAAATTAGATTATCATTAACTACTACAGATGTCCTCCTGCTACTCGACAGCCAATAAGGAGTCCCCCTCCCAATCTTGGCTCACCATGGGAGACTCACAGTACCTAAGGGCTTAAGTATAGGCACCATCAAAGCTGGGGTTTTCACCACTGAAAAACTTCAGCAAGTCTCTGTTGGCAGAGCAGGGACAGATTGACTAACAAGGACCCTGCCCCCTGCCTCTCTGAAAACTGTCCACAGGTGGTTGTTTAGCTCTTAGAAAAGAAGAAAAAATAACTAAGGCTATAGCAGAAGCCTTTCTTGAATCAACTCCAGTTTTAAACCATAGTCACTTGGGATTTGGAAATGAGGGTGATTGGCTTTTAATTGGCCTCTGTGCTAAATTAGTGGTGAGCTGCTGGTGAGCATGCTGGAAGAAAAATCATAGTTATTTTTACTGAGAGGTGAAATAGTCTTTTTTATCTTTTTATAGGAGAAAGAAAAGAAATCAGAAATATTTCAAGTGGAGGAGTAGGAATAAAAGAAGAGGTAGAGGTGGGGTAAATGTTTTGTCTAGTTTGAATTCAGTCCTTTATTGTAACCTCTCTTAATTATGAATTACTATTTCATTTATTACTGGAAATATCTGTCAGAATGATAAATTACTATATTCTGGTCACTCTGCTAAGTAGAATGATTTGAGTCACAAAGCTCAAACAAATTTTGCCTTTGAATGTCTTTGGTAGGGCTCTGCACAACACAAAGGTTCCACACTAGGTTCAAGAGATCACGGTCTCTCTCAGTAGAAAACAACTTATCCTTTCCAGCATCCAGCAGCATGAAACAAATGAAGACAGGTTTACTGACAGTGAGAACTCCTTATTATTAATCCCAAGCAGAATGGCCAGGACTGTAGCTCAGATGCTGGTGTGGTCACCTAGCATGTGTGAAGCCCTGGGTTCTACCCTTGGCACCACATAAAACTGACATCATAGTGCATACTTGTATTCCCATGATGAGGGAAGTGAAGGCAAGAATATCAGAAGTTCAAGATCACCTTCATCTAGATAGTGAGTTTAAGACTAGATGAGAATGTATGAGACTGTCCAAATAATATGTGTTGGGGCTGCTTTCTTCTTTGCAGAGGAAAGAATGTCTTTGAATTGTAAGGTAGAACTTTGTGGAGAAGAAGACTTTTGCTAACATACCTGCCCATCCTTCCTCTCCCTTTTCCTCCTGTTTTCTTCAGATTCTGTGCAGAAGACTCAAGGGAAAAAAATGTGACTCAACTTCCTGAGTGTTTTGCCCCTTAATGAAATGTTCTCTGGACAAAAACGAGATCATCTACAAGTACTGGGGTACAAAAAAATACCCTGCAAAATCAGGCTAAGCTTTGCCCTGTTACAAGATGCCCAAATGCTGCAAGCTTGGAGTTGTACAGGTGAGCTTCGGTTACAAATTCCTACCTTGAAAATTTCTGAAAGCTTCAAAGTGCTCTGTGCATCAAATCTGTTGATGGATGAAATCCAGAGAAGAAACAAACAGCCAGTGTAACACACAGCATACTCCCTAGTGGAGCTTCAGTAAAGTTGTGTGTTTGTGTGTTTCAATTTTCATATATTATATATTATATACATATTAAACAGATTTTCATCAAATGCAAAATATTCTAAAAAGAGACTTATACTCTTTCCTTGACTATCATACTGCAAAGACACTGATTCCCTAAGAATGGAATTTTCCCAGGGATCTCATGCTGGAAGAAGGAAAAGGATGGTGCCAAGTCCTAGCCAGAAGGAGGATTATTGTCCAGGAAGATTTTTCAGTCAGCTTTGACAACTGTCTAACCCCTTTCAGAACAGACCAGAGCACAGACAGTCATGGGTCAATGACAAGTAGGGCCACACTCACTGACCACAACTGCTTAGTAAGGTATACCACTTGCCTTCTTTTTGAACCTAAAAAACCTTGTTGGGACCCTGGGGATTGATATGTGGATTACTGGCCCTTATAGACTGTTTCTCTTTCCAGTGTGGTTACATTGAATAAATATCCTATCCCTTGTTTTTACCATTACTTGGGTTTATTGCCCTGTTGAGCATGGGCAACTGAATTTCCCTAGTTAGAGCTTCCAGGAACCAAATTCCCAAACTTAAGTCTAGTAACATCAAGGGCAGAGTTCTGGTGAGCACTAAAATTTATTCCCAGAGGGGGCTGGAGAGATGGCTCTGCGGTTAAGAGCCCCGTCTGCTCTTCCAGAGGACCCGGGTTCAATTCCCAGCACCCACATGGCAGCTAACAACTGTCTGTAGTTCCAGTTCCAGGCAAACACCAAGATAAATAAATAAAAGTGTTTAAAAAAAAAAAAAAATTTATTCCCAGAAAACAAACATGTTTCAGAGGCAGTAGCCATAAAAAAATTTCTTTCTCATTGTCTTCCACATTTAGTTCATGTGGAATTGCATCTTAGATGCAGTTGTTTAAATAAAATAATATTAAATTTATTTGCCCCCTCCTTTTTTTGGTGAAATGACTGTTGGAAAACCTAAGAGTGAGGGGGCAACACAGTCATACCAGATAGCCTACAACTAGCCAATGAGCATATTTCCTCAGTTTTCTCAAAAATTTTCTCTATACTTGGATGAAAAACTCTTTTTTCTAGTGTATTAAAAGATGTCTTATTTGATTTTTGCATACAGTACTGTCTTCATAACACACAGATTTACACTTTTACAGCACTACTATCACAGTATGTTAAAATGTTCTATTCATTGTTAACTATTGTTAATCTATTATTGTACCTACTTAATAAACTTAATTTATCATAGATATGTAGATAGATGTGAAAGCATTATATATATATACACTTAAAATATGTATACATATAATAATGAGGTTATCCAACTTGAGAATTGCCTTGCATGCATAAGCCCAATTACCTCCCATATTAGAAGATGTTGATTTGCTGGAATGGGTATGGTGTTGTTAAAGAAAGTGTGTCACTGTTGGGGTAGGCATTGATATTTCTTGTGCTCAGAATACCCTCTAGTGTCTGAGTCAACATCCTATTACTTGCAAGATGTAGGGCTCTCAGTTGCTTCTATAGCACCATGTCTGTCTTCATGCCTCCATGTTCCCCACCATGATAAGAGTGAACTGAACTTTTGAAACTAAAAGAGCCACCTAGACTGTTTTCTCTAGTATAATGAATGAGACTCAGAGCCAAATATCAGGGGAAGGCTGAAATATCAGAGAGAGGAAGCACCACAGTCAACTCTCATCCAGCTGTCTCATCCAGTTTGCCTACTGTGCTGAGATTAAAGATGTGTACGACTGACTCAGCTGCTTATCTTTGTATTCAAGGTTTAAGAATTTCCTGAGCTATCTTCCTAGGATTTGACTGTGTGCTCCCTCCCCAATATCCATGTTTTATTGAATGTTCAGTATATATCCATATATCCCCATTTGTGACAAAAATAAAAAAGAAAGTTATAGCTAACATAGGAAAGATCATATACAATAAATAAAATAATTATATACAATAATATGCAGACAACCATTACATAAGAAATGTCAGGTTCATTAACAATTGACAGATTCAAAGAAAGCATTGGATTATTTATCCTATTTTGGTGAGTCCAAAAGATTGTACCTAACACACTTTGTTTCTAACTTGTATTACTAACTAAAAACTATATTTTGATGTCTCTTAAACTTACTTTAGATTTTCTTTTCTGAAACTGTCAGTAGATAACTATAACTATTAACTATCTCATCTTCAAACTTCTCAGAGACACAAGAAGGAAATAATATTAAACAAACAGTAACTTCCAAAAATGTAAGAAATGAAACTGTTGGCTGCCTGGACAGTCATCCAAAGTTCTACTGTGTTGTTGAAGCATCCATCTTCCGCCTACAGGCCTAGCATGTCTGACAGACTTCTCTGGCAGCAGGATATTCCTAAAGTCCTTTCTACCTTGTTTTGGTAAGGTTCACCAATTCTTTTGTGTGTTTCTTCTGTGTGCCCATTTTTAAATATCATATTGTCAGAAGTTAATGTAAGAGTGCTTTCTTGCCCAGGGGCTAACTTTTGTCACAGAAAAAGGTCAACTCATATGAAGGAGTTTCCTTGATGTAATAATCTTCTCTGAAGTAGATTGGTGCTGCCAGGAGCAGATGTCCCATTTTCAAAAAACAAAAAACAAAAAACAAAAAACAAAAAAAACAAAACAAAACAAAAACAAAAACAAAAAAAACCTAGCTTTTGAAATCTCTTAAATGCCATATTCTATGAATCTCTGAAGTGCTTAAAGAAAATCTTTCCATCTAAAATATATTTGATGTGAAAAACATATCTAATATAATTATAAGTTTGATTATAATGTCTAATGTCTGTAATTCCTAAGTATAATTATGTCTAAGTATAAAAATAAATATTATAATATATTTCTTTATATCCTAAGTAATTGGTAATAATAACGTTCCTGGACTTGCAAATATATAATCTGTTGAACAGGAATATATATGTACAGTGACAAACTTAATCTCAACCTTACATGAATATACACAATTTGTATACAATATACAAAAAAATCAAATCCAATGTAAAATATTTAAAGCTAGTAACTTTTTAAAGTAGATTCAATAATCTACTCTTATATCCTATTATATCTGTATCTTTTTTCTTTCTCTTTATTGTTAAATAAGAACCCTAAGTCTAATCTCTCTTGTTCAGCTTTTTTCTAACCATAACCAATAATAATTTTTAACCAATTACCCTAAACAATGGCAATCATTCATAACCAATTAAAAGGCCAAAACCCACCCACCCACCTCTTTGAAATGTGAGCATTGTATTCTTGAATTTACTTCTTGCTGTCTGGGGGGTGATGGCATATTTAGGGGAGCCTGAAAATTATTATTGATTGTCAAGTCCTAAAAAGTATAGCTATATCATTTGTTATCCAGTCTCTACACAGCAGGAAATGCATGGCTTGTCTGAGGTCCTGGCTAGAGTAGTCTGTAAGGCTAGTTCATCTCAGCTAGCTACCTTGAAAATGTCTTGAGCAGATTGTAGTCCAAATCTGATCTTTGAATGGTGTTTATCAGCATGGTGCCAAAGTCCATGTGATATCCTCATTGTGGAACTTCATCTTCCTTTTGAATACTTCCAGTTCACAATTAGGCATTGTCATGGATCACAGCAGAAAACTGATAAGAGACTAAAGCCCAACACAATATACAGAAAGCTAAATGCATACAATTTTATTTTGAATAAGATAAATCACAATACAACTGTCCCTTTTTGTAGTCAATCTTCTGTCCCATATTAGATGGCACTTCTGATATTATACAGAGATTATCCTTTTTTCCTTTAACAAGTATGCTTGGGTTTAGAGAAAAAGAGAGCAACAATCCAACTTCAAAGCCAGCCTTAATTTATTATTTAATTGGGACTTCAAGATATTTTGTAATTAAAGACAGAGGTTAAGAAGAAAGATTTTACCACATAGAGTATTTTTGTAACAATAGAAGCAATATTATTTTGCTTCTAAATTTTTCTGGATAGCTTCCCTTTTGTTGTATGTGTCTAGATTTACAAGTTCTTTTAACTTCTTGAAGATGGGTATTTCTGGCTTTCTGTAAAGATACAAACAAAAGCCTGCCCCAACCATTTGTCTTTTCTTACAACTTGTAAGAATTGTAGTATGGGTAGATGAGCCATCAATTCTTATTTTTATGAAGTTTTTCCGGTTCAAATCGAGTTTCTTTAATTTTGATGGTACCCATATCTTTTCTTCACCTGTGAAACAAAAGCAAAACCTCCTCTCCAATGTAACACATAGTCTGGCTTTCATTCTGAGGTCAGCACATCTTTGAAATAGTTGGGCTGATTTAGCTCATCATTTTTTTCTATTGTCCAATGCCTTTCAGTAGCTGTTGTTCCTTTCTCATTAGCACTGAAAAAATTCAAAGTTAAGAAAGCACTCTGTAGTCTATTACTAGCAGTCTTTATTACGCCTTTCTGTTTATTTAGCATCTTCTTTAGAGTTTGAGTTGATCTCTCAATGACTGCTTGCCCTTTAGGATTATTTGGTATTTCTCTAATATGCTTTATATTATAATAAGTAAAAAATTGTTTTATTTTACTAGAGACATATGCTAGAGCATTGTCTGTCTTAATCTCTACATGTATTCCTTTGATGGCCATAACTTCTAGCAAATGTGTGATTACAAAATCAGCCTTACAAAACTCAAAGCAGTTGCCCATTGAAATCCTAAAATGTATTTTAATAAATGCATGATGTACATATCTTAATTTTCTAAATTCTGTAAAATAAAATACATCCATCTACCAGATTTCATTTTTATATATACCTTTAGGGTTACTCCCTGCTGGTAGTGAAATTTGGGTATAGAAGGTACAGGTAGGACATCTTTTTACAATTTCTTTGACTTGTTGATAAGTGATGTAGAAATCTTTTTTTTTTTTTTTGGTCCCTTACTATTGACATTTTTTTTTATGAAACTCTGAGACTTTTTAGCACTTTTACTATTGATAATTTATCAATTTCATCATTACCTTGTGCTAAAGAACCTGGCAGAGTTGTATGGGATTGAATGTGCATTATATAGAAGGGATGATCCCTTTTCCTGATTATTTCTTGTAACCAAAAAAATAATGAAGTTAATACTGACTCATCATTAATAAAATCAGAAGTTTCAATGTATGAAACAACTCTTTCTGCATACTGAGAGTCAGTGACTATGTTAAGAACCTGGGTAAAATTCACTAATACCATCACAATAGCATATAATTTGGATTTTTGGATAGAATTATAAGGGCTTTGAGCTACTTTACTTATATTTTCTGATTTGTAGCCTGACTTTCCTGACATATTTGCATTAGTATAAACTGTGGGAGCTCCAGTAATTGGTTTATCTTGTAAAAGATGAGGAAGAAACAATTAGTTTACCTTAAGAATTCAATTCTTTTGCTTTGAGGGTAGTATTTTTTTTCTTAATATGTCTCAAAAATTACTGCATACTCTTTGCTAGGGTTCACTTTCTACCCATAATTGTTCAATTTCTTCAATAGTTAAGAGTACAACAATTTCTGCTGGGTCCATTCCTGTTAATTTACAAAGTATTAATTTCTCTCTAAAGATAAATTCAGAAATCTTTCCCACATATGTTTTTAATTTTTTACTCGGTTTGTGTGGTAGAAATATCCATTCCAATATAACATTTTCTCTTTCCATTAAAATTATCATAGAGGAATGCTTAAAGTGTAAGATAACTGGGATGCAATTAAGGTCTGGATTCATATGTGCATCATACAATTTCTTTTTTGCCAAAGCTAATTTACTCTCAGTTTCAGGTGACAATTCTCTTGGATTATATAAGTCCTTGTCACCATTTAAGGTTTAAAACAAATTATCTAGTTCATCATTTTTTATTCCAATAGTGAGTTATAAATTGGCAAAGTCTCCTAGTAATTTCTGAAAATCATTTCAATTCTTTAATCTATCTGTCCTGATTTGTACCTTTGGGTGTCTAATTTTTTGAAGGTTTATTTTATAGCCTAAATAATTAAAGGAAGCTCACCTTTGTATTTTTTCAGAGGATATTTGCAATCCCCATGCAGGGAAATTTTTTTTTCACTTCATAGCATAGGGCTATTCAGCATTTTTTAAGGGAGGACCCTCCACTTATACCTCTTTTCAGGCCGAGAATTATCCCATTTGGGCACTGTTAAGGTGAATTTTTCTTTATCTTGTTTTTTTTAATGGTATTGTGAAAAAAAAAAACAGTCTTTTAAATTGATAACTATGATGGGCCATTATTTTGGTAAATGAGAAGGCGAAGGAATTTCAGACTATAGAGAAACCATTGGCAGGATCACCTTATTTATTGTCCTTAAATCTGTCAGTGTCTTCCACTTTCTAGATTTCTTTTTAATTACAAATACTGGAGAGATTCAAATGCTTTGTGATTCTTCTATATGCTGAGCATTTAACTGCTCCTGCACCAGCTGCTCTAAGGCCTGCAATTTCTCTTTTGTTAATGGCCATTGATTAATCCATATAGGATTATCTGTTAGCATATATGGATTAGCCATTTACTGCCCTCATCTCATCCAGGTTAGGATTAAAGGCATGTAGCAAAGAAATTCTGTCTGGAGTTGTGTGATCAAAGGTGTAGGTCACCACTCCTGGCTTTCCCTGTGCTGGGATTAAAGTTGTGTGTGACTGACTGAGCTGTTTATCTTTGTGTTTAATGTTTAAGAATTTCCTGAGCTGCCTGCCTATGATTTGACTATGAGTGCTATCCCCAATATTCAGGTTTTATTAAATGTGTAATATATATCCACAGTTTTCATTTATATGAGTTGTCATAGCCATAGTGGCTCTTTACAAAAATAAAACCCTGACTAAGATAAGGCCCAAGACCTAGACATAGTACTGTTACAGGCATGAATCTGAATCCAGAATGTACCAATTAAGCATTTCTGGTTGTAATATCTTGGAACAAGCATCTGGACCAAGATCTAGTAGGCAGTTATAGAAATAGAAGCAGTTTATAACAAAGGAGAAATGTGGTCTCCTATGAATGAAAGTGGGCCAGAGATCTCAGAAAGGTTAGAAGCTAAAGGATGCTCAGCCAAGGGAGTAATGATCCTTTATGGGTCATGTCCCTACTGCACACAGTGGCTGGCATTTGAAGACTGGGCTTTTCCTATAAATCTTCTGTCCTTGGAAACCCCTGATCAGTGATTTCTGTCTTCCTCTTATATGTTAATCTTTATAGCACCCCACAACCACACTACTGCACCCAATACATTACATCTCTTTATATTTGAACATAAAAGATTGGTGTTATCTATAGCCAGGGGCACTTTTCTCAGAAAGACACCTTGCTGATGACCAACAAGTAGATTTGTGGTTTCACAGAACTGGAAGTTGTAAGCAGTAGTGAAGGGATGAGGTACACCTGGCTGGGGAACCACTGTCGGGGAGGATGGGACAAGAGGAGTTAACTGCAGTGACAGCAGATGGGTTCTGCTATTGTGTTGTATCAGAACACAGCTCTCAGCATCAATGTCTTGGGTACCTGGTAGAAGCTATGACTTCCAAATATATGTACCTATTTCTTTATCTAGTTAATCTCATCATTTTACTTATATAATGTAGCTACCTTTGTTACAAGGAATTTCACTATTTATAATTTAACATTATAAATATATATAAAATATTTGTACATAAATATAGATAACATATAAATATATATAATTCTATAAATTAAATTATATATTTTGGTTCTCATATAGAATACCACCTCTGCTCTCTCTCTCTTTGTGCATGTATGTATATATGTATGTCATATATATGTATGAGAGAGAGATGATGATGATGATGATGATGATGATAAACGCTTTTCTCAGCCTCAGATGTTCAAAGGTAAACAAGATGCTTGAGATTTTCACAATCACAGAACCTAAGAGTGGTATGAAGTAGAGGCAGTCAGAATGTTTCCAACAGCAGGAAACCCTGACTCCAATGCCTGTGATTTCAGTCTAATGTGTTCCTGAACATACCAAAATGCCCAAAGAGACAAAACTCCCACTCTGGGTTCCAGAAGACTGCTCTGATTCTCTGACTTTCTTCTGCCCATGTTGTAGGGCTGATTCTGTGTTCAGAGTATATAATGTTGGTAGGCAGTACTCCTGGCATCAAACCTCAAAAAAAGTATTCTTTAGTCAATAAGGGGACTCAGCAGTAAGAGTGCTTGCTGCCAATCCTAATTTCCTGAGTTTGATCTTTGAGATGAACATGGTGTATGAAAAGTGACTCATGTGTATTATCCTCTCTCATCCACATGCATACCATGCCATGCCATGCACACATGCACACACACATATACACACATGCACGCACACACACACACACCTGCTGGGAGGGGCAATAAATGGAAGAAAAAGGCAGAGTAGAAGTGAGCATACTCTATTTTTTAGAAGATAAACAGGTTTGGCAAGAGACAAAATTTCTTTACAGGAATTTGACATATGGCTATTTCCTAGCTTCCAACAAACATATCACAGCTGTCAAAGCATAAATCCAGCTAAATCTGTACCTGGATCCTCCATGGTATTAGGAAGAAAGAAGAAACAGATAAAGGAACACTGTTTTAGTTACCACTGTTTCCTCTATGCCAAATACAGGTCTGGTGCTTATATTCATTAATGCTTAAAGAATGAATAAACATAAGAAAATCAGCAAAGTCTAAGGTACAAACAATATTTGTTGCTCATTGAACAAAAGGTGTAAGTTTGGATTTGCATAGCTAATGTAAACTAAGGATTGATTTCTGTAGACCAAGGAAAGTCATTGAAATTTTGTAACTAATGAACCTTCTTTTCAACAGCTGTATCCCAAATCTGCCACTAAGAGTCCTGTAAAGGTTAGCATGGAGGGAAATTGTCCCTACAGCTTCCTTCCTTGTAAAAACTTCCCAGGGATGCTTGTTATCAAGCAAGATGTGAAATTGCTGATTTCTGCTCTATCTTCCCCAATTTGCACAGAGCTGCCCTTTGAGATCTACAAATGTGTAATTGACATGCTACAATTAAGTCTTCCAAAATGTTGACTTAAAATGTGAATTCCCATCTTTCCAATTACTTCAAAGATGTGTGTCATGGAAAAATGATACTTTCCCACCCATTGCTTGCAGGCACAGTAAGTTCACTGTTAAGCTTTAATATAGCTTGTATCTCAATGCAAACTTTAGAGGTGGGGAAGCTGACAAGCTCTTTTCAAGGAATGAGAAATACTCTAAGTTTATCCCATGGAAAGGACCATCCTGGACTGTGTTCAATCAGCTCCATGTCTGTGGTCATCCTCCCACCCACCCAAATATCTTGCACTGCCCCAGCCACCATCATGCAATCTCTGAGCAAGTCCACCTCGGTGCTTGTACAAACTCTTGGGAAAGAAATGGCCTGTTGATTTTTATTTTTTAAAGGCAGAATTGCTTATAGCCCAGGCTGGATTCAAATTCTATGTAACTTGGGGTAACAGTCTTCTGTTCCTCATTGTTACAAGAGGCTCTGCAGCTGAGGATGACCTGGGCCCCCCAAGCTGTCCAGGGACATGGGAGAACATTATTTGATTATAAGGTTGGGGGCGATGGTCTCAGCTCCTGCACAGCAAGCCTGTGGTATAAGCTTCCTGGCTCACCTACAGGTCTAGAAACAGAACAGTGGCCTGAGAAAGTGGGCGTGCAGCTCGAGGCAAGTTGATTTTGTAAGACATTAGAAAGCAGTTGTGTTCAGAGCACTATTGTAGACTCACATTTGGGTCCCTCAAGGATTGGAGCTGAGCCTGACTGAGTCTCTGTAGCCCAAGCCATTTCTTAACACAGTAACGTGTGATAGATTTAATTTTTTCAGAAGAACAAGTAAATATTTCTTTTAAAATATAAAATTTCAAGTCTATATGGTCACTTCAGTTGCTTTTTAAAGTGTTTTTTCTGGAATGGTAGATTTTGTCACAGGCCAGAATCACCTACATGGTGGACTTTGAGAAGAATGGTGGTTCTCAACTAGGTCATGCTGTGCGGTTTAATCAGCACCTGCATAGCCTCCTCCTCAGAGCCCATTTGCATTAATACCATCTCATAGTCTTTCTGGAAGAACTTGAAACCTTTGACCACATCGTCATTGCTGGAAAAGAAGCTCTAGAGGTCATCTTGTGACACAGAGGGCAGTGTTTTAGAGAGTGGAGGGTGGCTGAGGGGGAAAATGTTCTGGAAGTTCTTGGAACACAGCTTTTTGAAGGGGTGCATGAATGAGCTGCTATAGTCCTTGGTCAGGCACCGGCCCTCCTATCCTTCATGAGACCACTACATACTCTGATGATTTCATAGTGTGATGCGCAATGACTTTCCATGCAATGTGTGCCCATTCAAACATTGTGCCATGGCAACCTGAGCCTGGCTGCCATCTGCCATCTGTACAAGTGTATTCTTCTTCTTCTTCTTCTTCTTCTTCTTCTTCTTCTTCTTCTTCTTCTTCTTCTTCTTCTTCTTCTTCTTCCTCTCCTTCTTCTTCATCATCATCTTCTTGATCAGAATCTTCACCTTCTTCACATCACCATAGACCCTGAAGAAAATAAAGAGGCTTTGCCTTGTGACTCTCTCTGTGTTCAGTTTACTGACCAAAAGAATGGTATTCTCGGCACATGTCAGGCCTGGAATATCAATGTTCCTAGCTGTCAAAGCTTCAGCAATTAGGGACTATGTAAAGAGAGCACATTAAGCTGGGAGCACCACAGGCTGCCTCCATGGACTGGTGCAGCAAAGACTGGCTGTCATCACAGAGCAGGTGGGGCTAAGTATAATCTCTGTTCTTGTTTTTTCTGGCTTTGAGATTGGTGAGCTTGGAGAAATCAATGCACAGTGTGTATCAAGCATTGTAGATTTTCTGGCTGTCCAGTGACAGCTTGGCATGCTGGGTGCTCACAAAGTCATACTACAGCAGTGCCTGGAACTGGTTGTTTTTGGTTAATGTGATGACCTTGAGGGCTGTGCAGAACTTTGAGAAGATCTGGTGTACATCCAGCATCACTGAATAGAAGAGGTTTTTTGCAATAATCTCCAGCACCAGGCTCTGGCCTCCCAATTTCCACAGCAGTGGCAGAGGCTACTAGGGCAGGTTTCCAGACTGTAAAGAATTCATGGCCTGCAGGACTGCCTGAGCCTGAGCCACATTGGACGAGCTGTGGAGCTTCTTGTGGAGAATGGAATGGAGATGGGCTGTTCTACTTATAAACTTTTGTTATAAACTTTTGTTTGACATTTTCTCACTAAGACCTTTTATTAATGTGCTTTCATTATAAAAAAAAACTGTGTCATTATGACATTTTTATATGAGTATATAATGCATTTGAACTGGATACCCCATTACCTTCTCTTGTAAGACTTTTATGCTATCTCCTTCCTCTTTTCCCCATACACTCCCTGTAATCTTGCATCCTTTATTTTTAACCCAGATTTCATATATAAGAGAAACATAATACTTTTCTTTCTGGATTATTTTACATAACATATTGATATCCAGTTGCATATGTTTTTTTCTGCATGATATTTTTTTAATAAAAATAAAGTCTCATTTTTTATCCATGTATCCCCTTGTTCAAACTCACTTCCACCTCCTATCCCTCCCAGTCATTCTATCTTCTCCCCATCTCCTTATCCAGCAAGGGCAGGAGGTCCCAAGGTCCCAAGTTGGCTTAGTTCAGCATCCACTGCGGGCAAATCCACTTTCCTTATCTCAAAATCAAGACTAGGTCAGGTGTTCCTCTGGAAGAAATGGATTCTAAGTTGCTGGTCCAAGGTGCTTCAGATTCCAAGCTGTTCAGTTATTGTGGTTTACAGCATGGATTAGCTTTGCTTTTGGCTTAAAGTCCACTAATGAGTGAGTACATCCCCTGCTTCTCTTTCTGGGATTGTGATACCTTGCTCAGTAGGATGTTCTCCATATCCATCCATTTGCCTGAAAATTTTAGTGTATCATTTTTTCTTACTGCTGAGTAGTATTCCATTGTGTAAATGTACTACAGCTTGCAAATCCACTCCTCAATTGAGGGGCCCTGGTTCTTGCTATTATAAATAATGCTGTCTCTATGAACACAGTTGAGCTAATGCTTTTGGAGTGTTAACGTTCATCTTTATGGTATATGACAAAGAGTGGTATTGCTGGATCCTTGGAGAGATTGATTCCCAGTTTTCTGAGAAACCACCATACTGCATTCCAAAGTAGACTGAACAAGTTTACATTCCCACTAGCAAGGGAGTTTTCCCCTTGCTCCACATCCTCGCCAGCATAGGCTGTCATCTGTGTTTTTAATCTCAGCTCTTCTGACAGGTGTAAGGTGGTATCTCAAAGTTGTTTTGATTTGTATTTCTCTGATGGCTAAAGATGTTGAACACTTTTACATGTGCCTTTCAGCCATTTTTAATTCTTCTGCTGGGAAGTCCCTTTTTAATTTTGAACCACATTTTCTAATTGGGTTATTAAGGGTTTTATGATCTAGTTTTTAGAGATCTCTATATATTTTAGAGATCAATACTCTGTCACTTGTAGGGTTGGTAAATATTTTTTCCCATTCTGTAGGCTGTCATTTTGTCTTATTGACTGTGTCCTTGGCCTTACAGAAGCTTCTCAGTTTCAGAAGGTCTCACTTATTGATTATTATTCATAGTGTTTGTGCTACTGGTGTTATATTTAGGAAGTGGTCACAAGTGCCAATGCATTGGAGGATATTTCCCACTTTCTTTTCTATCAAGTTCAGTGTAGCTGGATTTATGTTGAGGTCTTTAATCCACTTAGATTTGAATTTTGTACAGGATGATAGGCTTGTATCTATTTGCATTTTTTCTGCAGACTGCCATCCAGTTATGCCAACATCATTTGTGGAAGATACTATTTTTCTTCCATTAAATATTTTTGACCTCTTTGTCAAAAATCAAGTGTTCATAGGTATGTTGGTTAATGTCTGGGTCTTCAATTTGATTCCATTGATCCAAAAGTCTGTTTTTATGTCAGTACCAATCTGTTTTAATTATTGTAGCTCTACAGTACAAGTTGAAGTCAGGGATAGTGGTGCCTCCTGTGGTTCTTTTGTTGAGCAAAATTGTTTTGGCAATAGTGTCTTTCCTGTTATTTTAAATAAAACTGAATATTGTTCTTTCAAGGCCTGTAAAAAGTTGTGTGGGGATTTAGACAGGAATTTCATTGAATGTGTAGATTGCTTTTGGTAAGATTGCCATTTTCACTATGTTGATCATACCCATCCAGAAACATGACAGATCTTTCCATTTTCTTATATCCTCTTCAATTCTTTCTTCAGAGACTTAAAATTTTTTGCAAACATATCTGATACTTTTTTGGTTATAGAGGCTATAGTTACACCAAGGTATTAATGCTATTTGTAACTATTATAAAAGGGGATATTTCCCTTATTACTTTTTCAGCCCTTTTATCTTTAGTAGATAAGAGGGCTAGTGGTTTCTTTGAGTTAATTTTGTATCCTGCTACATTGCTGAAGGAGTTTATTAGCTGTAGAAGTTCCCTGATAGAATTTTGTGGGTCACTCATATATACAATCATACAATCATGTCATCTGCAAATGGAGATAGATTGACTTCTTCTTTTTCAACTTGTATCCCTTTAATCTCCTTTCATTCTCTTATTGCTTTAGCTAAAATGTTGAGAACTATGTTGAATAGATAAGGGGAGAGGGGACACCCCTGTCTAGTTTCTAATTTTAGTGGGATTGCTTTGAGTTTTTCTCCATTTAGTTTGATGTCTGTCAGCTTTTCATAAATTTACTTTATTATATTCAGGTATTTTCCTTGTATTCCTTATCTCTCAAAGACTTTATCATAAAGTCATGTTGGATTTTGTCAAAGGATTTTTCAGCATCTAAAGAAATAATCATGTGATTTTTTAACTTCAATTTGTTTATATGATGAATGACATTTACAGTTTTCCATATGTTGAATCATCCCTGCATTTCTGGTATGAATGAATATACATTTTATATATGTTGTTAGATTTGGTTGTCATAAATATGTTGAGAATTTTTGCATTGATGTTCATGAGGAATATTGGTCTGTAATTTTGTTACTCTCTTGTGTCTTTGAGTGGCTTGGGTATCAGGGTTATTGTGGCCTCATAAAAAGAGTTTGGCAATATTCCTTTAGTTTCTACTATATGGAACATTTTGAGGAGTAGTGGTATTAGCTTTTCTTTGAATGTCTGGTAGAACTCTACACTGAAACTATCTGGGCCTGGGCTTTTTTTTGGGGGGGGGGTACTTTTAATAATAGCTTCAAGTTCCCTTGGTGTTACAGGAATGTTTAGGTCTTCAATCAGATCTTGATTTAATTTTGGTAAATGGTACCTATTCAGCAATCTGTCTATTTCTTCTAGGTTCTCCATTTTTGTGGAGTATAAGTTTGCTAAGTATGAACTGATAATTCTCTGGGTTTCTTGGGGGTCTGTTTCTATGTCCTCTTTTTCATTTCTGATTTTGTTGATTTGGATACTCTCTCTCTCTCTCTGCTTTTTGATTAGTTTGGGTAAGGGTTTATCTATCTTGTTGACACTCTCATAGAACCAACTCTTTGATTCATTCATTTTTTTTGTAATTTTGTTTTAATTTTGTTGATTTCAGCTCTAAGTTTTATTATTTCTTGCTACCTACTCCTTCTAGGTGAGTTTGCTTCTAATTGTTCTAGGACCCTCAGCTTTGCTGGTAGTTCTCTTGTATGGGATTTTTCTAGTCTTTTCATGTAGGCATCTAGTGCTATGAATTTTCCCCTTAGGGTGTTTTTATTGTATCTCATAAGTTTGGGTATATCGTGTATTCATTTTTATTCAATTCTAGGAAGTCTTTGATTTCTTTCTTCAATTCTTCCTTGGCCCAGAAGTGATTCAGCTGTGTGATGTTTATTTTCTATGAGTTGGTAGGCTTTCTGTGATTCTTGATTCTGTTAAATCTAACTTTAGACCATGTTGATCTGAAATGATACAAGGAATTACACCCATTTTTGGTACCTGTTTATATTTGCTTTATTGCCTGTTGTGTGGTCAGTTTTAGAAAAAGTTCTATGGCATGCTGAGAAATATGTATATTCCTTTTTTGGGGGGAGGAGTGTTTGGTATATATCTACTAAGTCTGTTTGGGTCATAACTTCTGCTAAACACCTTATTTCTCTGATGAATTTCTTTCTGGTTGATCTATTAAGGAGTGAAAATGGGGTATTGAAGTCTCCCAAAATTAGTGTGCCAGGTTTGGTATGAGGTTTAAGCTGTACTAGTATCTCTTTTACATATGTGGGTACCCTTGTTTTAGGGTCATAGATATTCAAGGTTGAAATTTTGTCTTCCTAGATTTTTTTCTGAGATGAATAATTAGTGACCTTTCTGGTCTCTTTTTATTGCTTTTAGTTTACAATCTATTTTGTTAAATATTAGAATGGCTACTCCAGCTTGTTTCTTAGGGCCATTTGATTGGAAAATCTTTTCCCAACCCTTTACTCTGATCCTGTGCCTGTCTTTAAAGTTGAGGTGAATTTTATGTATACATACAGCAGAAGGATGGATTCTGTTTATAGATACATCATGTTAGGGTATATCTTTTTATAGATGAATTGAATCCATTGATATTATGGAATATTAATGACTAATGATAGATATTACCTGTTATTTTTAGTAGTAGTTCTTATTTCCTTTTATGGGGGGAAGGTTCTTCTGTAGGCTTATCAATTATTTGTGGTTAGATGGATGTTTCTGTTTTTTTTTAGGTTGGAGATTTTTCTCTAGGACTTTTTGTAGAGCTGGATTTGTGGTTAGGTATTGTTTATATCTGATTATGTCATGAAATATTTTGTTTACTCCATCTATGTTGATTGAAAGTTTTGCTAGGTACAGTAATCTAGGTTGGCTTTTATGTACTTTTAGTGTCTGTGTAATGTCTGACTAGAACCTTCAACAGAATTATAGAAGAAAAATTTCCCAACCTAAAGAAGGAAATGCCTATAAAGTTACAGGAAACCTACAGAACAACAAATAGACTAGACCCACATAAAAAGTCTGTTCACCATATAATAATCAAGCCTCTAAACCTACAGAAAAAAGAACAATTACTAAGAGCTGCAAATGAAAAAGGCCAAAACACCTATAAAGGCAGACCCATCAGAATAACACATAACTATTCAATCATAACAATGAAAGCAAGATGGTTCTAGACCCTGACCCAGCATTTGTCATATCAGCTTTAAGTTCTCTCTACTCTGTGGCCTTTGTACTTCTGTTCTCTCTGTCTCTCAACTCTTCAGAATGGCATGACACATTAGAGAGCGTCTCCTGAATATCCCATCTAAAATAGAGGCTACCTAAGGCTGTCAATCATTGCATCCCATTTGTCCCTTACTAAAACTTATTATTTCAAAATTTGTCTGCACATTTGTCATTACCACTCTTAAAACTTTATCATTCACTACTGAACACTGATGCCTGTTATTTTTCTCACATCCACATCGCTTTCCATCATCTTGGTTGGTATAGGTATTTAAGTGATACCATAAAAAGATACCCAGGGATTTCTTTTCAATTTTGAGAAAGGTATCCAGGGCCCTGTACATGCTGGAAAAGTACTCTACCACTGGACTACAGTTTCAGAAATTTTCTTTATTTCAATATAGGGACTCACTATATTAGACTGGTCTTGAATATGTGATTTTCCTGCTTCAGCCTCCTAAGAATCAAGCATTATAGGCCCATATCATCATGCCCAGCTTTAATCTTTAATTTATATATTTCTTAATCTCTCTCTGCTCCCCATCTCTATCTCATACACACACACACACACACACACACACAGAGAGAGAGAGAGAGAGAGAGAGAGAGAGAGAGAGAGATGCACACACACATATATACACACATAAAATACAATGAATACAATAGTTGTCTTTTATTTTGTTTTCTAGCACTTGTCATTCACAGTAAGATACATATAAGGGTACTGGAAGAATTCAGACTGACTATAATTCATGTCCTGGTTACTTATGTTAGCTACAGTTCTCAGAGTTCATTGATTGCTTCTAGGCATATGGTCTCAGAGATTCATGGAGATTGGAGTAAACACCATTCTGCAGCTTTGATTGTTAGTGCTCTCCTTCTTCATAATGGCCTATGATGTGCATGCAGAGGTGGGTAAAAGACAGACCAAATATGCAGAGGGAGCCCTGCCTGTGTTCTTGATACTTTCACCTTCTGTGTTAACAATTGTTGACGTCAACATCATTTCCACCCTTGAAGACCAGGAAGTAACAATCTTTCCTCATAATAAATTCTCCCTTCTTGTTGACCTAGGCTCTTTGGACATCTGCTCTTTGCACCAGAAGACATCTTCCTAGTGCAATCCCCCAGGAGGAAGAGCCTTACAGCCTCTGCTTCCCATGCTGATCAAGAGCTCAGGTTTGCTAAATGTGGCCTCTTCACAGCATAATCCTAGAATCAGAAAATGAAAAGTAGAGGGCTTTACTCAGTCAGTGGAGTGCTTTCCTTGTAATCATGAAGACCTGAGTTCACTCTTCTAAGACATATATTTAAAAGGCTAGGTATGTAATGCATACTTACAACCCAGAACTGAGGAAGAGATACAGAAAGATCCCAGGGCTAAGTGAATAGCCACTATGGTTTACTGAGTGAGCTCCAGCCCTAGACACAGACCTTGTATTGTGAGTGACTCTGGGAAATGACAGCAGATGTTATCCTCTGTCTTCCATGAAGGCACAAAAATATTTGCATAGGCAAGTGCACCTACATGGACACACACACACACATACATACCTACACACACACACACACACACACACACACACACTCACAGAGAGAGAGAGAGAGAGAGAGAGAGAGAGAGAGAGAGAGAGAGAGAGAGGACAGACAGACAGACATAGAAAACAAAAATTAATCCCTCTTTGCAAACTTACTGGTTCTTCACCTACCTATGTAAAAGAAACATGCTAAAGCTCAAATACCTTATCAATTCTCACACTTTAATAGTGGGAGACTTCAATAGCCCACTTTCACTCCTGGATAGGTCAACCAGACAGAGACTCAACAGAGAAATAAGGAATCTAACAGAGGTTATGATGCAAATGGATTTAATAGATATTTACAGAAGCTCCCACACAAATTCAAAAGAATATACATATTTCTCAGCACCACATGGAACTTCCTCTAAAATTGACCACATAATTGGTCATAAAGCAAATATGAATAGATACAAAAATATGGAAATAATCCCTTGTATCATATCGGACCACCAGAACCTAAAGTTAGAGTTCAACAACATCAGAAAAATCACAGAAAGTCTACCAACTCATGGAAACTAAACATCACTCAGCTGAACCACCTCTTGGTCAAGGAAGAAATTAAGAAAAAAATCAAAGACTTCCTAGAATTTAATGAAAATAAATCCACAACCTACCATTGAAAGCAGTCTTAAGAGGAAAACTCTTAGCACTAGATGCCTATATGAAAAACCTAGAGAAATCCCACTCTAGAGAACTAATAGGACAACTGAAAGCCTTAGAACAATTAGAAGCAAACTCACCTAGAAGGAGCAGATGGCGGGAAATAATCAAACTTAGAGCTGAAATCAATACAATTGAAACAAAAAGAACAATACAAAGAATCAATGAATCTAAGAGTTGGTTCTTTGAGAAAGTCAACAAGATAGATAAGCCCTTTTCCAAACTAATCAAAAAGCAGAGAGTACCCAATTCATCAAAATCAGAAATGAAAAAGGGGACATAAAAACAGACCCCCAGGAAATCCAGAGAATTATGAGGTCATACTTTGAAAAATTACTGCTTCCCGGATGACTGTGGAACAGGTACATATTTCCTACTTTGGTTCCACAATGCTTTATTTGAGGAAGAGTTCTATTGTGTCTTTTGGGACATTTACATGAAAAATTCATGTAACACTTAGTTTACACATTAAACAATTTCCTCAAAACTGTGTGTGAATCACAGTTTTTTTAAAATTGAGTCCCATTTCCCTACTAACTATGGCTATCTGCTCCTAGTCATTTTTCCTTCCTCCTTGATTTACCTCCAATTGACAGCAGCCAACTATAACCCTAGCTTCATAGCTCTATTTGTCCCAAGACGCTCATCAACCAATCATCAGAATTTTTCTTCAGAGCCTATTATGTGTAAGACATTGTTGATGATCTCTAAAGAGAATAGGGAATCCACCAAAGACACTGGGGGAAGCTGTTATCTGAATCCCTTACAAAATCATATGAATAGCCCTGCTCTTACTTATGTTGTCTATAAATTCTGAATTTTCTCCCTCAGGTTTTTCACATAGAGGTATCTATGTGAACTGAGCAGGCTATCTATGTTACCATAGAAATGGAAAGGCACAAAAGGATATTTGGAAATGGAAGTACATCTATAAATCCTCAATAATAGCAATTGTGATTGTTGGTATTAATGTTTGAAACTATTCTGTGTTCTGAGTTGGGGGAAAGGCTCAAATAACATACCAGTCTTCAGGTCCAGGCAAACAAGAACAAGCTAAAAATAAGTTAGTAATATCCTATAAAATCAAGACTGGAAGGACAAGTTAATTTTTTTGTGACAGGAAATAAATTCATACCACTGATGGACCGCCAAGTCAACCTCCAGTATCTGTGGTCTCAGTTTCTCCCAGCCTTGTCTTGGTGTTATCTGTAACATCAATGTGGCTGTGTAACTGACTTCTGCAGCAGTTACCCAGCTTAAAAGAAAGGATCTGTTATTTGTTAGCTACTCATTGTCATCTGGACACCCAGAAGACTCTAGACATTCCACTGAAGACTAAGAAATACCAAATGGTAAATACTGGAAACAGCAAAGGTGGCATATTTGAAAAGTGTTGTGTTTGCAAACACCAGAAATGAGCTCACACTACCTTAATAAGGACAAGACGATGTGGTTTTGCACTAAAAACAATATTTATGATTTAATCTGTGGAGTTCAAGATCAAAGAAAAGAAGTCCCAGCAAGGTTAGCGGTGGCAGGGATGTTTTCTTTTGGACCTCCCGTCATACCAGCCTCTTAGCTGCTTTTTTCTTGGTGAATCTGTCCCTCTGTGCTTTCTCAGAAGCTTGCCCTTTCTGATGCCCAGCACATGGACACCCAAAGCCTCAAAGTCTACTTTTTAGACTCAAGCTACATGGAGAGATGCTGACTCTCTTTTGGTCCAGTTCCAAATCATAGGAAAAGCTGAGCTTTAGCATAATTTTCAGAGATGACTGTCATTTACAGAGTAATTAGTTGAGGTTGGGGATTTCTTCTTCATCAGCTCAGTGGGTCATTACAAAATGCCATCAACTGTGTAAGTTAAAAAGAAGGCACTTAGAAATGCTACCAGAAAGTTAAGTGAGAGATGAGAATCCCCTTGCTTTTTGTGTCCTCACGTGGTTTCCTCACCATGCATGTATTCAGAGAGGAGGGAAAACCCTCTGATGTCTCCTATTATATCATCAAGAGATCTTACCTTCATGATCTCAACTAAACCTACTGATGAACAGAAAAGACAGCCAGGGGCTAGGACTGGAACCAAACT
This sequence comes from Sigmodon hispidus, assembly GCA_004025045.1. NCBI lineage: Eukaryota > Metazoa > Chordata > Mammalia > Rodentia > Cricetidae > Sigmodon > Sigmodon hispidus. Next base: position 40,608 of record PVIH01004029.1, on the reverse strand, counting down.
GCTCCCTAATAGACAATGAGGTGAATGAAGTAGTGCCCCTGACTTCAACAGCAGCTCCCTAAAAAGATGTTTAAGTTCTAATCTCAAGATCTGTATGTACAACCTTACTGAAAATAGGTCTTTGAAGAATAAATGGAGATTTCTGGAATAGGTCAAACGAGATTTTAGATGAAAGCAGAATTCAATGGTTAGTGTCCTTATGAAAGAAAGGAAAGAGTAGTGAGCTAAAAACACTTGTTGCTCCTGCAGAAGACCAAGCTTCAGTTTCCAGCATTCACATATGACTCACAGCCGTCCATACCTCCAGTTCCATGAGATATGATGCCCTTCTTATACTTATGTGGACATCAGGCATGGACATAGATACATGCAGGCAAACTATTGATACACATAAAATTATCAATTAATTATTTTTTTAAAAAGAGTAATATGTGATGGGACACAGGCCAGAGATTCTACTTGCTATCAAATTTAGTAGTACTAAAGGAAAAAAACAAATCAGTAGTCCTTACTCATATATGTATATGGGGTTTCTTTTGCATGTGATGTGTGTATATGTTTATGCATGTGTGTATATGTGAGAGCATGCTTGTGGAGGGCAGAGATGGCTGTCAGAGATCTTCCTCTATTACTCTCCACTGTGTATTTGGGGTTTTTTTGTGTGTTTGCTTTTGTCTTTAAGCTTGAGGGCTTATAAGCAAAATATTAGAATGTAAAAGGAAAACCTCAGCGCAGCTCTCTCTCTCTCTCTCTCTCTCTCTCTCTCTCTCTCTCTCTCTCTCTCTCTCTCTTACACACACATACTTATACATCATATGCACAAAACATATTTCATATACACAATATGCATCATATACATGTGCCTACACATCATATATATATATATATATATATATATCCTATATGTGCTGTATGGAGAGTTATTTTTCTCTTCTCTCTTCAGTAATAGAGGAAGATCTCTGACAGTCGTCTCTGCCTTCCACAAGCATGCTCTCACATATACACACATGCATAAACATATACACACATCACATGCAAAAGAAACCCCATATACATATATCTTTCAGAATTCATCACATTCTCTTTCAGAAGCACTGTTGTAAGTACTTCCAGCCACAGTCCATTTCTCCTTCCTTTTGTTCATTTCCATTTTTTCACTCTGACAATTATAAAACTGCAGTAGTGTTTCTGGGACCACCATCCCTATCCTTTCCTTAGTAATTAAAGCCCACTTAGACTTAAGGGTTCAGGATTTTTAACAATACCTTTGCTTCTACCTTAAGCTCTCTGGGTCATCGTGGATATTTGTTAGATATTTAATAAATCATGAAATATCAAAGGCAGCACACAACTCCTAGGCACACAGCTCAGGAAACCCTTGATCCTTGAATATGAGGATAAACACCTGAGTCAATCACACACACTTTTAATCCCAGCACAGGGAAAACGAAGAGTGGTGACCAACTCCCTCAATCCCATAACTCCAGAGACAGAACTTCTGTTTCTGTGAGTTCAAGGCTACATGTCTTTAATCCTAATCTGGATGGGACAGGGCATATAAGGGCTTGTAGATACCCAGCAAAGAAGAAGAGACTGACAGAAGCAATAGGCAGAAGAGACCAGGAGTGAGGCTGAGCAAGTTGGAAAACAGTTTGGTGAGAACTGACTGTGGTACTTCCTCTCTCTGTTATTTTAGCTTACCCCCTATATTCGGCTCAGAGTCTCATTTAATGCAACCTGAATTTGTAAAACGACAGGCCATCTTTTCTTTTCTCTTCACACTATCCAGATGAAGCTCAAGTCTAGGGAAGCTCAGCTAGGTACCTTTTCCATTCTTCTGCCAACATAGAAAAAGACAAGCCAGGTACCTGATACTACTACATAATCTGATCCACACCTTCAAGAGAGTCTACTTCTGGCAAGAAACCCCATGCCACCATTCTATGATAGGCTTAGTTTTGTTTCATTTTTGGTTCTTTGTTTTCATACCTGCAATACTTTTCTCTTGTTCTGTCTTCCATGACCACAATTGCTCATGAGATAATCTTGCCTCCTACATCACAGAGAAAACAGATGCTACTATACAAAAAATACCCACAGATAAACCCACCCACCCTGCTTCAATGGAGACTATCCATCTCCTTCTCCTTTACTCTCATGTGGCATGCAAGCTAACAGAACTCTCTTGCCATCTGCTCTGCAGGTCTCACTCACACAAGCTCTTGCTGACATTTCTCCTTGTTCATGTGCTGTTCATTATACAGCCCTGCCCCAATGCATCTGCCCACTTACAGCTGAACCTGCCTAGCCACACCTGAACTTCAACCATGACCTTTTCCATCAAGAAGGAGTGTCATTCCTTTAACTTCTGTTAGTCCTCAGGCTTTGGGATCCATGTCTGACACCCATCTTTCCACCTAAACAGCCTTTGCTGACTTCCTCAATGGTATTTTATGAATATTATTGTCATAGTGAATCTTTCCATAAAATGGATTCTGGTCTTTCTTCCTTCTTTTGGTTCTCAGAAACAGACAATCCTGTCTTTTTCCCCTAAACACAAATCGAATCACATGCACAATTCAGTAAAATACCTGACAAAAGCCACTTAAGAAAGGAAGGCTTTATGTGGCTTACAATCCCAGGGTTTTGTCCTTCATGGTAGAAAAGGCGTGTTACCAGGACAGAGTCATTTAACTGTATTATATCCACAGTTAGAAAACAGGAATATGAATTCTAGCTTTTTTTTATGATGCAGCCTATCTATTGGTGCTGTTCTGAGTTAATGGGTTTTACCACTTTAATTAATGTAACCTAGAAACCTCCTCACAAACACACCAGAGGTTTGATTCCATGATTTTAAATCCTATCAGGTTGACAATTAAGACTAATCTTCATATATACCTACTTTCTTTGCTGCTTTGTTCCAAACTTAGAAAGAGGCATTCTTTTCCCCTCTGGGAGCTACTCATAGGACACAGTTCACTTAATTTGTAATTAGCACTTCCCACATGCAACAAATATGTTTAGAACAACCTGTGAGGCCCTCCAAGGATATCCCATGGCTTGTTCATCTCTCTAGACCTCAATGGTACATAAGAAGAATATGTGTAAATTAATAAATTCAACTAAATCATATTTAAGACATCTTTGTGACTATTTTATAATGTATTCATATGTGTGCATGGTAAATGTTTGTAAGTATATAGAGGCTCTTATATTCCATGGTAAATTATGAAAATCCAAGGATAACTTTTGGAGTCAGCTGTCTCCTTCCAGTTTATTGAGAGAGGACTCTTTTGTTTGTTTCTGCTACGCTAAATACATCTATGCTAGTTAGCCACCAAGGTTCCATGCATTCTGCTTTCTGTATCCCATTTTATATGAGAACACTGGGATTTCAGAAAACTACCACCATATGTTGCTTGGTTGATTAGTGGGTTGTTTGGTTGTTTAATTGATTAGTTTGTTGATTGGATGGTGAATTGTTTGCTTGATGGAATGTTTGGTGGGTAGGTAGGTGAATGAGTTGTTTGTTCATTGGTTTTAGCATGAGTTTCAGGAGATCAAACTTGATGTGTTAGACTTGTGCAGCAAAGCACTTTTATTTACTGAGGCATCTTACCAGTCTAAAGCCATTCATTCTAATTATACAACTTTTGGAGTTTCTAATGTCTCCTTAATTGACAAACTGTTCTCACTACTCAGTGCAGGAAATAAAAGTGACATAATGCCAAGCTTCTAACTGGCTAGCTTTGATGCTGTAGTTACATAATTCATGAGTAAGTCTGGCATTAAAAAAGGGTTGAAGAGAATGTAGGAAGATCAGGGAGTCAATGATGTGCAAGCAAGGTTGTCTGAGTTCAGTCTCTAGGACCCAGACACTCAAGGAATATTCTTATAAACCCAGTCAATGGAATGTACAGTCAGGTAGGCCCCTGGAACTTGCTGATCAAACAGCTGAGCCTAATTGGAGAGCTCTAAGTTCCAACAAAAGATGTAAACATAAGGTGGATTACTCCTGAAGAATGATGTCTGAGGTTTATCTCTGGCATACATACTGAAAGAGTGGTGGGGAGGAAGTGAGAGAGGAAGGGAGGGGTAGGGAGAATAGTGTAGTAGCAGAGGCAGCTGGGGTAGAGAGGATGAACTATCCAGGCTGCAGAGGAAAAACAAGGGAATGAAAGCTTTCATTGGGCCAGAAGTGTACATTCCAAATAAGATCCTAAGCCTTGCCTTCTCTCCTCTATTGACTTTTAAGATTCACCCGGAGCATGAATACTTCTCCTTGGCAGCAGTTGACAGCATTAATAAGCCACTGTGGCATGCTAAACACTGACAGATCACACAGAAATAGCCTGTTTCCCCCATTAAAAAGACAACTTGTTTTAGAGAAGTAGCAAATATATGGAAACCACACAGAGGCACATCTTTCCCAATAAGGTGCAAATCTTCCAACATGTATTCTAATAACTTTATCTGCAACCCAAAAACACGAATCTTCCCCTGAAGAATTTCCATGAAGTTGCCCTGAGGTTCTACTGAATCATTAGCTTAGCTTTAAATCCTAGACCATAGATGTTTGGTTCCATGAAAATCAGAGAACCACAGATTGTCCACCCACCCTGGGTGGTACCTTGTAGTTGGTACTCATCCTCAGCACACCTGTTTTTGAAATTCCACACAGTTTTCTAACAACCTGTTAACATCTGTGTGCTCCCCCAACATCTCAAGATCATGAGCTCTGTGGAGAAAAATTCTATGTCTTAATCAACTATGCTTTTTCCAGATGCCTAGTAAAATGCCTAGAACCTCATAGAAGGTTTTCCTTAAAAATATTTGGGTTTCAGTCTTTCTGTCCACATTATCTTACCCAATGTGTTCAGGTCTCTGGACTTCATTCTTCAGATGTAAAAGTGTACACCTACCTGTAAAGCAAGTAAAGGAATAAATTTAGTTTGGAATGCACACAATTCCCAGTAAAGTTCCCAACGTGCAATAGGGTTAGGGTTATGGATTTAACAGCTTCCAGGGAAAAATGCTGTACCCCATGTGTGCTGTTTAGTTTTAATTGTTTATTTGATTGAACCTAGAATCTTCCTATAAATCAAGTTGACCTATGGGCAAATGTGCGGGTGTTGTTTTGGTTGGTAGTTCTTTAAGAAGACTCAGAACACTATGGGCAGCACCATTACTAGGATGTCATGTAATGGTGAATTATTTAAGAATAAAAAAAGGTAGAAAACAAGCAAGCAGGTCTTCATGGATCTCTCTTTCTCTCTCTGTCTTTCTCTCTCTCCTTCTCCCCTTAATGCTAACTGGATATGTGATATGACTAGCTGTTTGGCATCCCAGTCTGGCCTTCCCTTCAGTGATGGGCCTCCTTTGTCTAATTGCTTTTCCCAGACTATTCTATGACAGAAACAAAAATAAAAGTACATTCACACTTTGATAGAGATGCAGATAACCAACTGGGAGGCTGTGCATGTACAGAAACAAAGGGCATATGGGAAACCTTTGTATCTTCCTCTAAATTTTCTGTGAAACTCTAAAAAGAGAGAGCAAACAAAAACTTTAAAAGTCAAAAATTACCACCCTTTACCCATGAAATGTACAGAAAAAAAGAAGAGGAGGGATGTGGAATAAAAGAGACATGACTGTAGATGACACATCATGACGACATGCCCAAAGCAGTCAGTATTTGAGTGGAGTTCACCAGGAAGGCTCTGATCATTTATCTAAGAGGTTACTAGTTTTGTATCTTCTGTCCATCTGAAAACTACCATCATTCCTTCTGTTCCTGACATTGCTCTCTAATGCTATATATGGGCTTCCTTCTAGAGACTTACATGGTCAGGGAACAGCTGAGAAAAAGGAAGCCAATGTTGATTAATCAGCTATTATGCAGACATCACTGGAACAAGAGGTATATGAGCCAGGTGTAGGACCTGGAGACACCTTCTTTTTCCATGATGGAGTGTTGATTGTTTTGGTCTTGTGCATGGAGAGCCCTGGTAGGTTGGCCATTTTCCAGTTAACTGTGTCTTATGCCTGTGACTATATAAGCAGTACTAATTGGATGCAGTAGGTTGTTTGCAAAAGAAAACATGAAGATGGGAAGTGGAATAGAGACTGTCTAGGGGAAAAATTGGAAAGATATGATCTAAATACACTATATTCATGCATTAAATTATCAGTAATAAATAAAAATTTGAAATTTAACAGAGAAGTAGCATCACCTACCATAGAGAAGAAAGCCATTGGCCTAAGTGTTTGCGAAAGTATCTCAGAGACCTACTGAGTGTGTCAGAGTGAGTATGCTGAGTGTGATCATGATTACAATGTGCCTAGAACAGTGTTCTGTGCATTTATTAATTGATGGCTACTTCTAATCAATGAACATCTTTTACCTCTAGAATTTGAAATCTCTTAGCAAATGTCTGCTGAATATAGGCTGAGGGGACAAGGTAAAATTATTTTTCCAGCACCATCTCTGGTGGTTTATTTGTTCTCTCTGAGGTGACTCTTTTATTCAGTATCTGTTATTATTCTAGTATATCCACTTCAACAGATATTTCTAAGAAGAAAGGTATAAATATAGAAATAAATTGCACTCACAGATCATGTATAAGATGTGCATCACTGCTAGTTAATTTACAAAACCAGATACAGAAAAGAAAATTGAGACACTGGAAAGAGCCAGCTCCCAATGTTTTGACCACCCCCACCCTGCTTCTTCTTCATAGTAAAGGAGAGATAAAAATGAAATGATTTCATGTGCAAAATTTTTGCCTTTGTAACAACTCAAGCTCATAGATCATACTTGGGCAGCTGGATAGCACCTCATTGTATCCTGACAGAAATTCATGGAGAAAACCTGGAGGAAACACAGTTGCTTATACTCACATCTAATGATGTGTCTAAACACCCTGTTCAGTCACATCCGTAGAAAACAAAACTTTGTCTGGAGATGGCTCAGAGATTAAAACTGCCACAAGCAGGAGGACCTAATTAGAATCTTGGAAACCCACAGAAGATCCAGACATAAATTAAAATGTGTTAGCATACACACACACACAAAAAAAGAAAACTTGTCTCAGATAGGTAGAAGGTGAGCCCTGGCACACAAAGTTATTCTTTGACTTTTGTACAAGTAACATGGAATGTGATGCCTGCACTCATAAGCACACACACACACAAACTGAAAAGCAGCTATTTTCTTCAAACAAAACTTACTGTTCATACACTGTCATTCTTTTCTCACTTTACTCTGAAATGCAGCACTGTCCAGCTATTTGAAATTATCAAAAGATTCAGACAAAAGAAATAGAGGCGAAGCAATATCCAAAAATAGAAATTAAATCTATTTATCCTTATTTTCACAATAAGGAGAACATGCTGGATGCATACCTGTGCTCATACACATAAAAAATCAGCAAGAAAGAAGAGATTGCTTCTAGCATTCTCAGACATTTCTTCACTGGTCCCATGGAGCCTCTTTTCCCCACCTTCCTGCTGCCAAGGTCCCAGGAGCTCCTTCCTACTGTGTATCAGTCCATGATACACAATTACTTCACCAAAGGACGAAAACTTCCATCATATTCTGTGGGCAAGTCCTAGACAGAAACCATAAGTAGCTAAAGACTTAAAGTAGGAAAGAAAGACTCTCATGACAAAGCAAGGAATGCTGAGAATTCTCCCACTCAAACACTGAGGTGCAATAGTTCACTGTTATCATGCGTCCACAGTAAGATGTGCGCTCAGGAAGCAAATATTGGAGCCAGTGATTATTTTAGAGATAAGAATTCTCTCCAAATAAGTAGCCTTCCCCTCAAGGCCCACCAACAATGTGGGTGGTTGACAGTCTTCCACCTAATCTTCCCTGACCCACTTCAGTGGTTAGCTAACCATATATTAATCTAATAATTAGGGCATAGGCTATAGAATCTCAGTCTTTTTCAAAGCACCATATAATCAACTAGACAATTTAATAACTTCACTTTGTGATTTTCATATAACTGGTCAAAGTGTAGGACTCAGCCCTCAATGAACACCTATATCACACACTGACTTCTCAAGTCTCAGGGACCATCAGAAAAGAAGTGGTTGGGAAGTATGCAAGAGCCAGAAGTTTGAGGAGAATAACTAACAGCACCTTCTGGACATTACAGAACCACTGCACACATAAACCTGTAGCAGCTATGGTTTGACCCCTTGTAATCTCTCCAGTGACCCAATGGTAGGCTCCACACACATGCACAGATGGTAGTGCTAACTGGACGCTTGGTTGTGAAAATTAAAAAAGAAAATATGAAGTTGAAAAGGTGTGTGATAAGCAACTCTAGGAGAAGTTGGAGAGAAGGAAGGGAAGGAGCAAATATATGAGCAAAATACATTAAATATATGTAAGATGAAATGTTCCAAAGAATGAGTAAAATAGTACATAAAAAAATAGTAACATCAAAGTGGTATCATATGAGACTTAGGAGACATCTCCCTGGGTGAAAGTACTTACAGAGCAAGTATAGAGACTTAAGTTCAAATACCCAGCACTCATAAAAAGCATAATGTGGCTGCATATGACTGTAACACTAACACTGGAAAAGTAGGAGGAGCTTACTGGATTGGCATCTAGCTCTAGGTTCAGTGAGAGACTCTGACTAAAGAGAGTAAAGAGAAGAGTAATGAATCAGAATACCCAGTGTCCTCCTCTGGCTTCTGCACATGGGCATAGGCACAGACACTTTCATACACAGGCATATATGATGCACACATGCATATGCCATACGAATTATACCAAATGCAAAAATATGACCAAATGCACATATATCTTTGAGATTCCATACATACTTCTACTGTTCAATTAAATAAACATGTAGAACAGTCCTCCTTTGTCTGCAGTGTCACATTTCATAAATTCACTGATTGACAATCAAGTACAATGAAAAGCTACTAACATTGAACTTGACTGAAAAGAAAGGTTGTATTCACAAAATATTTGAACTTACCATCCTAAGATAAGGAAGCAGTTATCAAAAATCTAGTCCAAGAGAACTAGTTTTTCTTCCTATATTCATGGAGGACATGAAGACTCAGCATCCCTAGGAAACCTGAAATAAAAGCCATTGGTATCAAACCCTCTATGCTACATAGCATATGCACTGTTTATGAAACAACTAATGAAGCAAAAGAGGAAACAAATACTAAGTGATTATTTTAATCAATTTTCTGTTACTGTGATAAAAAACTGAGATAGACTTGTAAGGAAAAGAATTTCTTATTGTCTCATGGTTTTAGTCCATAGTCCTTGGCCTGTTGTCCTTTCATCTACATAGTATATAGTACAGAACAACAGACGAAGAGACAATTCATGCCTTTTGGAGTAAAAGATAATTACACATGAGTTCATTACAGTATTCAGAATGATAATTTGTTTAAAATTTAGTTCTTCAATTCTGGGATTCTTCATGTGATGTTTCAGGCCTCACTTGCCTCTGATTAACTGAAATCCTTCAAGAAGAATAGGGGGTGGGGGTCACTGTGCCTCAAACTTCAGGAAATGTCAGGTCTCCAGAATCTAGCCACAGTTAGGAAACAACAGAATATGGTCTCTGTGGCTGAAGAAACAAACCCTAGGTTCAATAAGGAACAGTGTGCTTGCAGAGGACTAAAGCTCCCTTTCCAATATTCACATCTGATGACTCAAAACCATTCCTGCTTTAAGGGACCCAGCACCATCTGCATGCCTCCATGAGTACTGCACTTACATGCACATAACCTGTACACAGAGACATGTATACATACATAATTAAAATTAAAATTTTAAATCTTTACAAAATAAATAACTTTGACCCTGAAAAAATTATACACATATACTCTATTATGTAATTCTCTATTACCCCACCTATCTCTGGAATACTGTAAATGAGGAGCAACATAAAACCAGAGTCATAGTGTAATCAAAGGACAGAGTGTACATATCACTAAAGCAAGGTGGCTGACAAAATCAGTTATTAGAGCAACAGTTATAAGACAGACTTGTGGTAAACAGAGTCATGACTGGGATTGACACATGAGAGGAAAAGCCATGATGAATGATGGAGCCTGAACAGTGACCACTAAAGTGGACCTTTGGCCTAGTGAATGCATCCAGATGAGCCACTTGGGCTCATTGTAGACACAGAGATTGGAAGATACTTGATCATAGAATATAAATTAAACAAGCTGGAGTGTCTACCTCACCACCTAGAGCAAGATTAAATCAGCAGATTGTAAGTAAAAAAGAAGTTGACATCATTACCTGTGAGCGCCAACAACAGGAATTGACAATGAGAAGCATACACAAGGAAAAGAGACTCCTCAGTTTGCAAAGGACATAAGAGCTCCAAGCAAAACCAAGCTACTTCCAAGAACCTTTGATTAAAACATGGATCAAAACCTTTGATCCACAAGGCCTTGACTTCCTCTCTGTCTTGAGGCTCCACTGAAACATGGATCTAAAGACTTAGTGCCTTTTAAACAGAAAAGTGCCCCAAAACACTGACCCCTTTCTTCGCTCTTACAGGTATTAGAACTGTATAGTTCTAATATAACAAAAATCATCAATACATTAAAATCACTATTATGTATAATTTTAAGCTTCCTAGTAGTCACATTATAAAAGCTAAAAGAAAATTGGTGAAATGAACTTATTAACCTAATGTCTTCCAAATGCAATAATTTTAATATCTTGTAAATTAAAAAATCTTAGTGAGATATTTTATGTATTTTCCCATACTAAGTATTTGAAATCTAGTGTGTATGTCAAAATAATAGAAAATCTAAAATTAGATGAGAGTGTACACAACTGCAATTCATGAGGCTAAGGCTGAGGGATGACAAACAAAGGCAAGCCTGGGCTAGATGACAAGACCCTGTCTCAAAGACAGTAGAATAGAAGAGCAGAATAAATTTTTGTCTTGATAAGCAACATTCTCTGTGGCAGCAGATGGCTTCTAGATTGGATAGGAAAGCAAAGAGTATTGCCTTCTGCTGGCCTGGATTTGAAAATTTTTATAGAGTATATGAGTTAGTTTTCTTTCCACTGTAGGAAAACACAAGACAGGAAACAACTCAAGGAATGTATACTCATCATAGGAAGAGACAGTCCATCATGGTACAGAAGGCGTGGTGCAGATGGTCACAGTGCATCACACTCAGGAAGCAGAGAGCAAAGAGGAGATGGGACCAGGCTACAGAATCTACCCTGGGTGACCGACTTTCTCCAAGGAATCTCCTCATACTAAAGATAGCACAACTCTCCAAAGAGATATATCAGCTAAATTCAAGTGTTTGAACATATGTGAGCCCAAGGGAAAAATTTCACTTTCAAACCACAAGAGTGTCCATTTTAATGGGTGGGGAGGATCACAAACATTCAAAACTCCTTTATTATGGAATTACGGAGATGAGTCATCCTGTAAAGTATTTCCCTTGCAAGCACATGACCTGAGTTCAATCCCCAGAACCTACATTTTAAAATAAAGCAAAACAAAACAAAACAAAAAACCATAATAGACATAGTGACACTCACTAGAAAGCCCAGTTTTTGGAAGAGGCAAAATCCTTTAGTCCCTCTCCAGTCACCTAGCCTGCATGACAAGATCAAGGGCAATGAAAGACCTAGTCTCAAAAAGATGGACAGCTACACAAACATACACACACACACACACACACACACACACACACACACACACAGAGGAACATGAAAACTTATATGCACACATGCACCCACACAATATTCCTTGTAAGGAGACTGTAGCAGAAGTGTAGAGCAGATAGCTTGTCATCACCCTCTTACAACTTGTAAAATCTATATTTGATTTATCTTTTAATTGTGTCCTCAAATTTAACCTTCAATAAATGGAGGCTTTAAGGATCCAAAAGTCTGGGAAATGAAAGTTGGTGGGCATGATACTGAAGAGTCCTCAAGAAAGTTTGCTGGGTGTCTCATCTACCTGGAACATTCACCAAGAAGGGGCTGTAGGTCCAGCTTCTTGTTACCATGGGGACCAGAGAGTCTCCTAGTGCTTTGGGCTTAAGGAGTAGGAGGAGATTTTGTGCTAAGGAATCATCCAAGAGTCGGCACCAACACTGGGGTTTGTGTGGCACACAGGGAGCACATCATAAATTCTTGTCCCTTTTTTAGGATGACCAAAAATTTCTTGGTGAATAATAATTGGTTATTTTTCTGTTGCTGTAAAAAAAATACTATGATCAAATAAGTTTAAAGAAGACAGGTAGTTTGGAGCTTATGGGTCCAACAAGTTAGAGTTCATCTTGACAGGAAAGGCATGGTAACAGAGCTAGACATGACAGCAGGGCCAGGAGACTAGTTGTTCACATTTTAGCTGCACCTTTGCTCTCTACAGGCCACCAGTTGGGGACATTTCTTGTTGGAACCATATGTCTTGGCTCCACAATAAGTTTCAAATGAGGGAATCTTGAAATTCTTACTAGATAAGTCATCACTATAATGAAAACCCATGGTAATTAACTACAAAGTGAAAGATGTATTTCAGCTCATAGTTTTGGAGATCTAGGCCATGGCTAGGCAGATGTGTGGCTTGATGCCTTCAGTGAGCACCTTCAGTGACAGAGAGTATGAGGAAAAGCCACCTGCTTCCAACTTTGCCAGAATTGTGGGGTGAATGTGAAATGCCCCCCCCATAAGCTCATGAGTTTGAACACTTAGTCTACAGGTGATGACACTGTTTGAGAAGGTTGTGGAACCATGATGAGGTGGAACCTTCTAATGTGGGTTATGAGGGGAGAGCTTTGAGGTTTTAAATCAGAGCTCATCTCCTGTTCTTTGCTTCATGACTAGGGGTGCCATGTGACCAGGTATCTCTTGTTCCTACAACTGTGCCTTCCCCACATTGATAGGTACCACCCTTGAATTGTAAACCTAAACAAATCCTTTCTCTTTTAAATTTTTTTTTTGTCAAAGAAATGAGAAAAGTAACTAATATAGCTAGCACACATGCACATGTGCAAATATACACACACAAAAAAGAGACCAGACTTGCACAGTCCCCTTCAAGAACATCACCCACATAGTAAATATAAGGCCCTCCTAAATCTTCACACCACTTTTACTATAGCATTACTCTGGGGCCCGAAATTTTAATATTAACACATGGTCTTTACCAGACATTCAACATCTAAACTACAGCAGTTACACAGCTGTTATTGGGGAAACAGACAAACCAAAGTCACTTTCCTGGAGGATGGCCCCAGAAATTGATGGACTATTCTCTAGTGTGGCTGAAATAAAAGAGTATGTTATGGTATAGGCTCAGAAGCAAGTCAATCTTTTTTGTCTTTATCCTCTTCCCAAAGCAGATTATGTGATAAATGTTCCTGTGAGGAAAATAAACCAAGGGTTGTTTTAATTCTGGTCTTACTGTATACTCTGCCAACAGGTTAGCAAGGCATGAGGATAGGAACATAAAGGCAGGCTTGTGAGGTTCTGTGAGGGGAAGCTGCAGAAAAGCATGAGTCACACATGGGTCTCCAAATGCTTTCTGTCTGTTTGTTGAGGATGAGAGGGCACCTCACTTTTTGGATAGGAAAAAGGGTTTTGTCATGTGACAAGTTAGTTCTAATTATGGGAGAATGTAATGAGTGGGAGAAGAAATTCATGGCTCCACCCATCCTTGGGAGGGTCTGTAGGTAGTTAATGGTTGCTCAGGAGGAAGACCTATCTTCTTTATTGACATGTCCACTGTTGAGTCACTTGTGCTCCTATATAGATTTTCTCACTCATGATCTCTAAGAGACACTAACTAAATCCACTTTATTTTTTCTCTCACCTCGGCATACATACGTAAAGTAGATGGGAAAGGAGAAAGAATAGGAGTGGGGACAAGAAGGGGTAAAAGAGGCTGGATATGATCAAAATATTTTATTAAACATGTATGAAATGTCAAAGGGAAACCCACTATTGTATATAATTAATATAGTCTAGGAAAAAGTTATTTCTCAAAGAGAGCCATTGTGAAATACAGCCTCTGCTTCAAGTGCTGCTCCAGAGGGACATCTCTAGCCCCTGATCATTATCCCTATCCCATCTGGTCTCTGATTGTCTCACCTTCTTCCCTGTCAATCAGTAGCTCACAGTGGGACTCTTAAACATGTTTGACTCTTCTCTCTCCCACACCAAGACGTCCAAGCACATAGTAGGTAAGCCATATAGGAGATTGAGTTTATTCTCCAAAGGGGCTGCTTGCCCAAGTACCCTTGTGTCAGAATAAACAGATGTTTTAAATACTTTCTTTGTCTGTTTTTACAATCAAAAGGTAATGGTTTTATGGACTTTGAAAGAGGATAACAGAATTCACTGTATTAAGTTGGCACTTAACAGAAAACCCTCAGAGTCCAGAACTCCTCCTAGAAGGAATGAGTTCTATGTTAGCTGAGATACATAATGAGATCAAGACTAGCCTGCAGTATGTAGGGAACACTGTCAACCCTCCCCAAAATAAACAAAGACAAAACAAAACAACAACAACAAAACAGATGCTTGGAGGGTCCTGTATCCCTCTCTAACTCCACTCCTTGGGAACTTTCCTGAACTTTGATAAAGGGAGACCAAGCTGCCTACTCTCAGCATCATACAAACACACACACACACACACACACACACACACACACACACACACACACACACAACATCTATCTATTTCCATAAGACAGAGGAAAAGCTGACAATAAAACATCTTGTATTCAATAAGTGTATGTTTGGCAGTAGTTACCTCCAGGGAACAGAACTTAGGAAGCAAGCCTCTCACCTTCCAGTGCTTTCCATTCTACATGGCTCAGCTTCCCCAACTTGTTAAACACACTTAGCAACACATGGCCCATGTGGGGCTTATTCTATCTTGGTGCTTCTATGACTTTTACAAGGGCTTGATTCATCTTTGTTTCATTAAAAATAAAATAAGTCGAGTCAGTAATGAAGTACACCATCTTAAACCTCGCCTTCCTCCTGCTCCATTCCTTCCCATCCAAGAAATTTGCAGTTTCAAAGATCTCCTCAGGGCTCTGGGCAAATAGCCTACGTGAAGTGCCCGGAAGTTTGGCCTAGAACAGAAAACAGTTTTCATCTGTTTTTGTCCCTGGACACAAAGCTGCAAGGAGACCCATGACTGCCAACTCTTGCATTTTATAAAATGCTTGCCAAAGCTAAGGAACCTACCTAGGACCAAATTAGGCCCTCTGAATGTGGGTGACAGTTGTGTAGCTTGGATAGTCAATGGAACTCCTGGCAGTGGGACCAGGACTTAACCCTAGTGCATGAAATGGCTCCTTGGAGCCCATTCCCTATAGAGAAAAACCTTTCTCAGCCTTGATATTGAGAGAGGGTCTTTGTTATGCCTCAGGGGATAAGCCAGACTTTACTAATTCCCCATGATGATGTTTTCTCTGAGGAGTAGATGGGGGTTGGATGAAAGGTGAGAAGTGATCAGTGAGCCAGAGAAGATGATGGAGGGGGAGCTGTGGTTGATATGTAAAATGAAAACAAAAAAATACATTTCAAAAAAAAAAAAAGATTGATCCAATTCACACACACACAAAATCTTTCTTCAAATAGAGCAATTTATCATTTCAGTCCTTCGACCAGTAAAATGTCATCCTGCTATATGGTTCTACTGAGAGGGTATTAGTCCATGATACTTCAAAAACTCCATGTATATAAATGTATATGTGACTTTCTTAAATAGAAAAAAGTAATTGACATTATGTTATGATAATATATTGTAATTTTAATAAAAATATTCTGAAATATCAGAGGACAGAGTCACCCACAGCCAAGCCATGAAGGTCAACAGATTTTAGATCCTTCAGAGAACTAAGGGTACTAAACTTCTTTCCCAAACTAGAGACAAAGATGGATACAAGGAATCACATGTCTCAAAATACAACACACAAGAGGAACCTTCAATAATCCACATGGGGAGCTTCCCACAGTGAAAACTGAAGTAAAAATGTGACAGTTTTAGAATATATTTAAAGCTTTCTACTCTATTTAACAAAATCCCAAAAAATGAGAAAGGGTTTCAGCAGCTGGTATGCAGTGTCTTTACAGAAATTCATCATAAAGTAGTGTACAGAGATATGAGAATAAATTATAAATTACCAACAATATAGTTGAATTTTCAGACACCAACTTACTCAAGCTGATGGTCTAAGATTTGAGTGTCACAAGCGGAGGCTGTACAGAAGTGAGCTTACCCACTCTCCTATGTCTGAGGCTGTGTGGAAATGAACAGCCTTTCCCGCTTGCCTGTGTGAGTGAAACCTGGTGTCACTTTTCTGAAAGCAATTTGGAAACCCAAATCAAATATCTCCACATTGATGTCACCATGACTAGAAATCTGCCCCTATGCAAATTCTTCCTAACAAAACAAAGAATGGGCACAAAAGCATATTCTCTGACAGTTAGAAATATTTATCAAAGTCCTGTATCTAATAATAAAATGCAGAGGATAGCTCCCACACTAATAACAGCAATTTTGATAAATAAATTGTGACATGTGTATATGATGGGCTGCTAGCCAATCATTTGAAATGAGGCTATGGGGGCTTTCTGACTCTAAAAGATGTTCATGGTACGTTAGCAACTGAAAAAAGGCAGATTGGCAAACAAGATACGTATAATGATTCTATATTTTTATTTACTGAAGACAAAAAACCATTTGAAAATCTGCATGCAAAATTGCTAATAGTACTTAACTCTTGGGGGCTTGATTTACAGTTGACTGTTCATTAACTTAATAATACTTTAGACATTTAATTAAGTTTATATATTTCTTAAAATATAGAAATACTAAAGAATAGTATTGTTTCAAGTGCTATAAATATAGATTGATATTTCCAAGACTTATTTTATTTTAATTGACTCTAAACTGTGCATGTTTATGTTTATGGAGTACTGTGCGATTTTTTTTTCTAATTCTGTTTACATACAATGATCAGATGGAATCATTAAGACTTCTCTTAGCTTGAGCATTAGTTGGATCCTTGTAGTAAGAACAATCCAGTCTTTTCATATGGCTACTTCAACATATGCACTGTTGTTAATTATAGTCACATTACTGTGCGATAAGACACCTCATTTTCTACTTCAGCAATGTAGAAGATCTTTAGATACAATTTCTCTGATAAATAAAAACTAAGTAAAATTATCAGGTTCTATATAGGTAGTTAATATTTGCTGGAGAACAGAGAGATATTTTCTCAATGTCAAAGTACCCATGCTCCTATAAATAATTCCTCATCCATGCTTCTGTAAACAACCCTAACAAAACTCATTGCATCACAAAAGGAAACTGTAAAATGATGAACAATAAGTGTTGTTATTCTAATGGTTTCTCTGCTGCTAGCAGTCTCACCTTCCAAGCTCTAAAATAAACCAAAAGGAAAGATCATCTCCCTACTGGTACTAATGGTCAATAGAAAGCTATGTCTTTCCAGAAACCAGTTCAGTCATCCAGTGAATATCTATAGCCTTGATAGGCTTTTCCCATAGGCCATTTAGAACAGAGTTTGAAGAAGAAAAATAAAGTAATATTCATTTGCTTTATTACAACAATTTAATGGGAACAATCATACAAAAAATGGAAAATGTCAAGAGGGTTCTTAAATCCCTTCAGCAGGAATGTGTGTCTAGGCACAAATATTAAATGAGAACTATCTGGAGTGAGGAGAACAGAGGAAATTCCTTCTTGCAATAGGCTCAGTACTCAGCAACCCACCATGCCCTCCAGTTTCTGGTAGACAGAGAGGAGGAGCCTTATCCTGTCTTCTAACAGCAAATGGTGCATTGCTAGGTCTCAAAGAGTCAGAAGTGAAGAAGTGAATAGATAGATACCATCAGTGACAGTTATTGTTGTCTGACAACATGATGAGATCAAGAATCACCAGGAGGCAAGCCTTGGCATATCTGTAAGAGACTGTCCAAACGAACATAATCTTGATGGGACTATTTTACTTAACACTAGAAAGCATCATGCTATGGCCTGGGATCTTGAACTAATTAGAAAAGAACAAAAGAACTGAGCATCAGTATTAGTCACACCCTGCTTTCTGAATACAGATACACTGTATCTGTATTCCGAAAGTGAGGACCCTAACCAGGTCCTCACTCTAATGAACTGTATTCTCAAACTGCATCATAGCAAATCCTCCCTTCCTGAAGTTGCCTTTGTCAGATATTTTGTTGCAGCAATCAGAAAAGAAACTAAAATACTTCCCCTGTTCTTAGAGATCTGTAGTTAGTTTTCCTGTGCCCCTCAACAGCTTGGTTCCAAATAAACACATAGAGGCTTATATTAATTACAAACTATTTGGTCTATGGCTCAGGTTTCTTGATATCTAGCTTTTGCATCTTAACTCATTTCTATTAATATCTGTGTTCTGCCATGTAGCTTGTGGCTTACTTGTGTTTTATTATATCTTGCTCCCCAGCTAGCATCATATGATCATATGTCTTGAATCTCTCTCTCTCTCTCTCTCTCTCTCTCTCTCTCTCTCTCTCTCTCTTTCTCTCTCTCTTTCTCTCTCTCTTTGTATTCCCTGACTGGTTGTAAGCTGTCTTATCATAGGCCCACACTGCTTCTTTATTAACCACTGGAAGCAACACATATTCACAGCATACAGAAAGACATTCTACATCACAGATCTCATAAGACCACAAAAAATATGGTGAGGGTTGAGGAGACAGCTCATTGTATAAGAACACTTGCAGCTAAGCAGAAGTACCTGAGTTCAAGACCTCAGCATTTGTGTAAAAGCCAGACATGACCTCATGTACTTACAACAGGCAACTCCTAAGAGCTTGCTGACTAGTTAACTTAGCTGAATTGTCATGCTTCAAGTTGAGTGAAAGACTGCACCTCCAAAAACAAGATGGAGCCTGATAAAGGAAGATACCCATTGTCTTTCTGGCCTCTGTATGTGCACACATGTGCACATGCACCATGTGAGCATACAGGACCAGTGAGACAGAGAGACAAAGCATAGTCTTGCAGGTTCCTGCATGTGAGTACCAGCTCAGTGTAGGTGGAGATGTTTCACATATCATCAAGAATGGAGTAAAGGGCCTTGAGAATGAGCATGGTGTGTCCTAGGACTTCTCAGTGTTCTTCCTTTCAAGTGCCCTGCGGGAGGATGGCTATGAGGACAGGCAGGCAACAGCATACATTTAAAGCCAGACTGTCACACATTTAGATTCCATTCCATACTCAAAAAGTAGCCTCTCCATCAGCTGGACCCCTAAGGACAAGAAAATTCAACTGGGATTATTCCTCTGTCCTTCCCTGAAACTAGCTATGTACCAGGTACAATCCACCCCAGATAATCTATTATAATAATTAATATTGATTGTCACATTGAAAGGACATGAAATCTCGTAAGAGACAAAGGCACCAGTGAGAGAGATCTACCCTAGGCTGACTAAAGTGGGAAGCCTCACCCTGATGGCTGAGGTCTAGATTACATAAAAGGAAGAAGCTAGTTAAGCATGAATGTTGTCTTCTTTATGACTACAGGCACAATGAGACCAGCTATTCTCTGCTTCTACTGCCATGGCTTCATCACTAAGATAGACCATACCCCCCAAACTTGAAGTTGAAATACCCCCATTAAATTGCTTATCATATGCTTTATCACAGCAACTGGAGGAGAGATTGATACACTATTGACCTTGAATGCAATAGCCTTCCTAAAAACCATACTTGAAATTTTATATTAGAAAATATATCAGCCAGTAGAGGGATAAAGGGGATGCTGCTTTGTTGTGGTCTAAATGGCTCATACATTTGAACACTTAGGCTCATGTTGGTGGCACTGTTTGGGGAGGTTAGAAGGTATGGCCTTATTGGAAAAGTATGTCACTATAGGCAGGCTTTGGGAGTTGAAAAGTTTGTGCCATTTCTACTTCAATCTCTGTGGGTCTTGCTTTGTGAATGAGATATGGGTTCTCAGCTATCAGCTCCCAGCTAGAGCCCCCATGCCTGCGACCTGCTGCCATGCTGTGCTCATCATTATAGACCCTAATCCTCTGGAACCATACGTCAAAATAAACTTTTTTAACTGTAGGTGGCCTTGGTCATCTCTGCTTTCTGACTGGATGTCATGTGAACAGCCACCCCACCTTTTCTGCCATAATGGATTATAACCCCAAAAGCAGGGAAAAAGTTGACTAGATGCACTCCTGTACTTCACTCATAACTGAAAGCACTGACTCTTCCAGAACATCACTGCTGTCAGTTGTTTCCAATCAGAAAAGGATGCCTGGCATCATCAGCACAAAGCCAGCTCACGATACCACCACAAAGGCACAAGAGCATGGCCATGTTCTTCTCTGTCCAACCTCTAACCTTCCTGCCTGATGGAAGCAGAGGCTTCCAGGTAGGCAAGACCATCACAGCAGCTTTTCCTGATGTGATTGCTGATGTTGTAGGAAAGAGCCTCGACGTCTCTGGGGCTCCACCTCCTCTGATAAAGAAAGAAAGCAGTGGCCTTTCCTTCACTCATGATCCTCCGTAAGAGGATCAAAGACACACCTTGCCATTCTTCCCTCATCCCATACCCTGTCTTACAAAAATGATGGTAGAGATTGAATGGCCTTTATATCACCAGGATGGATAGCCCAAAATAAGAATGGCACCCCAGGTTTATTTAAGGCACTGGGTCAAGGCCAGGGGGTATCTGAAGCTATTGTGAGGTTGTGTTTTATCTCTGTGGTTCTAGACAATCCTGACATTCTAGGCAGTGCTCTACCACTGAGCTATACCCTGATTACTATTATTATTATTATTATTATTATTATTATTATTATTTTGAGACATGGTCTTATAAATTTCTCAAGTTGTCTTCAAACTCACTCAGTACTCCAACCTGGCCTTGGACATAAGATCCTTCTGTCTCAGCCTCTGAGGTAGCTAGGATTACAATCTTGTATCACTGAGTCTGACTCAAATTTGTCCCAGAAAATTATAGCCTACTTATTTAAATCATACTGAGTTTTTTCCTAGACTGCACACAGCAAGCCCAAGGCTAACTGAGGAAATATTGTTAAAATTCTTCAATAAGATAAAGTACAAGCTTTTACAAATAGCACAGAATTTAGAAAATAGCATAAACTCAGTATTATTAATCCTGCCTATGTGTGAGAATGTGTGAATATGTGTGTGAGTATATGTGTATATATATGTGAAAATGTGTATGCATTCGTGTGTATATGTGTCTTGTGTGTGTGTATTTGAGTATGTGTGTTATGTGCATATGTGTGTATTTGAGCATATGTGTTGTGTGTATATGTGCATATATTTGTGTGTGTTTGTGTGTGTAAATGCAAGCCAGTAATCAATCTCACATATCTTGCTCAATTGCTTACTACCTTGATTTTTTGACTCAAGGTCTCTCACTGAACCTGGAATTTACCAGTTTAGGCAAGATGGCAGGCCAGAGAACACCCAGGGACCCTCCCATCTGAGTCTCACCAGCAGAGGAATTACAGGATAATATTAGCACACAGGACTTTTTTTACATGAGCACTGGAAGTAAAACTCAGGACCTCAGGCTTCATGAAGCACTTATGAACTGGTTCATGTCCCTTGCCTCTGAGCCTGCTTTATATCAGTCTTCTCTTTGAAAATAAAATTCTTTTCTGTCTCTATAGTGCTCTCTAAGGCTGCTGCCTGAGCCAGAAGCCTTGTTAGGAAGTAGCTCTTAGATCAGGGGATAAGCTGGTTTTAGCAGCTATCCATGGAAACAGGCTTTCCTATGTCAGGGAGCCAGAGGCAGAATGCAAACAGGAAGGATGAGGTGAGGCATTATCAGTTTTCAAAGCTCCCTGGGGTTAGGGTTAGGGTTAGGGTTAGAGCAGCAATAAAGATCCATCACTGTCTCTCCTGATCCAGAGACTAGAACTCTGATCTGAAGGGAGACCTAACATTCCAGTTTAGTTGTGTAGTTCAACTGGCCAACAGACCATCCCTAGAAGACAGGCAATGCTAAAGAGATAGGTAGAATAATTACCCTTTTAATAAGATATTATACTTCCTTCTCAGAATTCCAGGCCCAGCACAGTAGCTTCCAGGGTCATTACTTCATGCAGTTTTGTGACCTTGCCTGCTTTTCTCACCTTTCCTTCTTTTCTATCTTGCCCTTACTAAGCATGCTCTCTCATACTCTTCCTCTGAAGCCCCCTCCCACCATGTGTCCACACAGGCTCAAACCATGGAGCTCTTTCCTCACCTCTCCATTCTCCTTCTCTGGAGTACTGTTGAGATGTACAGCTTGCCTTCCCTGGACCACTTTCCTTTTAGATTCTAATAAAATTGTCTTTAAGCTTCTATTTGAGTCATTTCTTAAATTACTTTACCGATGAAACCAAGAGCCCAAAGAAGAAGAGTTAGGGACATAGATAAAAAGAAAAGCACAATCTAGGTTCTTTTAGCAGGTACCCAGCCTTAGAATCTTCTCATCTGAAAGCGAGAAAGCTCTTACTTCCCATTTCCCTAATTTTTTTTTTTTTTTTTTTTTAGCCAGTCTTGCACTTTATTGCCTCTCCATCAGGCCTTGACTGCATACTTGGGCAGCAGGTACAGTCTCTCCTTCCGCTGGTGCTTCTTTGTCTTCAACTTCTCTTCACGCTTGGTGAGTTGGCGGCGCATAGCTCTAGTCTTCTTGGGTCGCAGGTCCAGAGGCTTGTACTTCTTGCCCTTGTAGAATTTCCTGAGGTTTTTGTTTTGGGTCTGGTTAATGACAGTGAGTACACGTGCAATGAATTTGCGGACAACACGCATCTTGGAGAGCTTGGACGCGGCACCGCCTGTCACCTTGGCCACACGAAGTTGAGACAGCTCCACCTTCAGATCGTCCAGTTGCTTCAGCAGTTACTCCTTCTTCTTGCGGAGTAGATCCGGAGCCTTAATCTTGGCCATGGCTGTGTTGCTCACCGCTGTGATCCTCTGATCCAAGAGCTTCCCTAAGTCTTGATCTTCTGTCTTTCCCAGACATTCAATTCTTTGTTTATGAAAGGAAATAAGCTCAGTGATCCGACAGATGATCATCACAGTCTGAAAACCATGAAGAGACTCCCTAAAATGTCAGAAACACTGGGAATTCAGAATGTGATGGAGAGGTATCCTGTTTTTTCTAGACCTTCCCACAGAAGCCATTTCATTTCCTATACTCCCAAATGGAAAGAATCCAAAGGGGACACAGTAATTAAAGAAATTAGTTATCATTTAAATTTAGAAGGCAAAAGGACAAAACCTCTCTCTTTAGAAAATAACCCACCTCGCTGAGAAGCAACAGCTCCATCCAGGCACACATGGGGCTTGTGTTTCTTCTTTTCCTATTATCCCTGCAAAACACACACACACACACACACACACACACACACACACACACACACACACACACACACTCGTCTGTCTTCCCCTAGGGTGGACACTTCCAGAAAATGAGTTTGTTTTTTCTCAGAAGTCTATTTTACCAGAATCAGTGTGCTATAATTAGATTACAAAATGCAGGAATATGTATGAGGTTTGCAGAGATGCTGCTGTGAGTGACAGTGCATGTTGTATCAGCATGAGGACCTAAGCTCAAGTGCCCAAAACCCACACAGAAATCTTGGCATACAGAGTGCATGCACCTGTAACACTAGCACTGTTGGGGCAGAAATAGGAAGATCCCTGGGACCTGCTGACCATCTGACCTAGGCAAAAAATAGCCAGGTCCAGGTCCAGTGAGAGACCCCAACTCAAAAATAAAAGGCTGAGTCATAGAACATGATGGCCAAAATCTACCTCTAACTTCCATATCAGCATGGACATACATAAGCACACACACTCAGACCACACATACATACACACATACATACACACATCTACACATACATGCACTTACATACATATGTTCATTCACACATTCAAGCGCACACACAAGAACATGTAAAGGAACATTAAGTATCCTTAAATTTGACAAGTGATCACTGGGAGAGAAAGGATGACAGCATCCTCAGCTTGCTCTCATATCTAAGAAGCCTCTGGTAACAATCTAAGCTGACCCAGCTAGAGTAGACCACAACTATCTATAATTCTTCATGTCCTATTACCTATTATCTCTAAATTCTTTTTGTTATTATTGTGAGTAGGTCTAGCTGGAGCAAGTCCTTTATGGCGCAGCTGGAGTTAGCTGTCATCAGTGTTTGGTTCTCATTAATGAAGGATGGGGGAGGTTGGTTGGTCTCTCCTGGTTCTAATTTTCAGCTACCAGGAGCAGATATTTACAACGATGGCTATTCAAGGCAAATGGAAAAAGGGAGGTCCCAGGGATGGGACAGCTATGGTAGAGCCTAAGGTGCTCTTGCAACTGCCATTCTACTCAGCTCTGAAAAGCCTGTGCCTTGTGGCACCACAGAAAGGCAGCAGGAGAAGAAACATGCTACTCTGCTCTCCCTTAAAACTCTGTCCCTCAGAGATCCTCTACCAATAAACTTCGAAAGGTGACCAGAAAAATGGTGGCTGAGACGTGCGTGGAATCACTCAATATGAAATGGTGTCCCTCTTTAATCTGGTTTTATATTTTGTCTCTTTTTTGTGTACCTTTAAGCTATTTTATATCATCTGCCAACTCACTGATCTCCAGCAAGCATATTTATATTCTGCAATGAAAAGAAAAATTTCGTGCCCAGCTTCTCACAGAAAGCTTTTCCACGGGAAATGGACATGACCTGATCTTATCTCCTCACTCCTCAGAAGGAAATGAATCCTCCTTTGAAGTCTCCTTTGTGGGCTCAGTCTGGGAACCATTCATCCCCTGCTGAGAATCAGTGCTGTGACAGACAGCTCTGCCATCATCAGGATCTCCTCTGCCTTTCAATCCCGGAGTTGTGCTGAGAGCCACACCAGGCATGTGTTCGTTCTCATGTCCAACTCTGTCAAGGGGCTACAATTTAGTTCCATATTAGGGAAAAACATGAGGCTCAAAGTAAAAGATTGTACCTCCAGTGGGCAAGAGTCTGAGCCTAGGTCTAATGGACCCAAACTGATGTGGATTCTGTTCAGATGTTGTCCCAACCACCATTTTTTTTTCCTAACTATCAGTATCTTTGTAATAAAACTAACTTATTCTGACAGTCTTCTTAACCACAGCACTCCTGAGAGTGGTACCTAAACCTGGTGGAATGCTTCTCGTAGAGCATGGAGGGATAGACAAGAATCTTCTTGTACTGCACCCTATGGAGGCACTTTTATCTTAAATTCTCCTCAAGAATTTTTTTTTTGTGAATACAATGTATTTTGATCATATTTACTACTTCTTCCCCACTTCAAGTTTCTCTCAGTTGCTACCACCTCCTCTCTCCCAACTACATGCCCTCTTCTGTTTATAAGGTACTGAGAATCGTCATTAATGCCATTTGTACATGGGTTTGGACCATCCAATGGAACATAGGCATAAGAGACCACATTCCTGAACAAAACTATGCCATCCCTGGCAGCCATCAACTACCACTTTGTCTGACTTTGTGAAGAGAAGACTATCACTGTTGTTGAGAGTTCATGGATGTGACATCTGCATCATGTCTAGATTTGTGCAGTTCTCCTGGTGTCTGGCTCCTACTAGTCTTCTGATCTAGTCTTCATTTATTTTCCCTGAGCTCTGGAAGAGATGTGTGACTTTGACATCCATTCAGAGTTTAGCACTCACCAGCCTCTTTGACCAGTTGAATGTTTCTGTATTAATCCCTCTGAAAAAGGGGGCTTCTCTGGAGAGAGTGAGAGCCCAAGTAACCTCTGGGTATAAGGATATCTATGGCAAAGGAAGTTAGTTGAATATTATATCAGTTCAACAGAATATTAGTAGTAAGTTAGCCCTTAGTTCTCAACCTTTGTGCCTTGACCCCTCTTGTTCACTCATATATCCTACATATCAGATATTTATATTACAAATTGTAACAGTATAAAAATTACAATTACCAAATAGTATGAAAAATAATTTTATTTTTGGGGTCACCACATCATGAGGAACTATATTGAAGGGTCAAAGCATTAGAAAGGTTGAGGACCACTTTCTATAGTTTATGGCCTCTCCAGCAGTGGTAGATAAGTGGTGATTACTGTGTTAGCCCTCTGCCTCTCAGAGATCAGGCTTTTTAAATGCATCTGCTTAACGATTCCATTCCTTTCTTCTTGACAGGCAGCATGAGCGCCAATATCCATCTACATTTCCTTGGCTGAAAAGCTGCATAAATGAGCCTTTATATTGCATGTGAAGTGTATTTTCCAGGTGCAACAGCCAATTTAATTCACAAACTGATAGAGACACCAGTGTGTCTTCCCTTCCTGGAGACAGTTTCTTAAGTGTGTTGCCAACTCTTCTTGCCTATTCTTGGGCCTGTGATTCACAAACATTTACACATACATAGACACACAAACATATATACAAACATGCCATAAACACATTATATACAAAGACAAATGCTCAAATGATTGATTAGTTCATGACACAGTGAAAAGTCTCTAATGAAGGCTCAAGGAAACTAAGTCATTTTGGGGGAGTATGGTGTTAGTGTTTTGCATGTGGAAAGACAAAACATACTGCCAGATGTTATTTAGAGTTTATTGGGGAATCTGGATAACCAGGGAAGGGTTGGGAGAGGAATAAGGTGAGAAAAAGGAGACACAGAGAAAGAAGAAAGGGAAGGGAGAAAGAAAAAAGGAATTGTTGCCATGTGCACTTTAACAAGATGGCCTACTAAGTAAAACTTAAACACAACATTGTCTGTGGACTGAGTGTCAAATTTCTCCTGTAGGCTCAAATGTTGGACACTGTCCAGTTGGTGATGCTGTTTGACAAGTTTGAGAGAAAGTGTGTCATTGGGGGTGGACATTGATGTAGATGTTTTGTATCTGTGATCCATTTTGTGTCCTCTTTCTGATTCCTGAGTCTTGATGCAGTGTGATCAGCCAGCCCCCTGTTCCTGCCACCTTGCCTCCTCTGTTGTAATGGACCGTCAGCTGGAATGAACCAGTTAATTCGTTAAGCTGCTTTAGTCAGTTTTTTGACATAGCAATATGTAAATTTACTAAGATGGCCTCCTTTCAGACTTCATTTCTACCCTTGGCTGGGACATTTTGCTGCTATATTGAACATAAGGGGACACTAGGCTTCTTGTGCACTCAGCTTTAATAGAGCCTGTTGTGAGAATCAAGAGAGAATAAATCACTGAATTCCACACTGAGAAAACTTGCTTTTTCTACATCTCAGAAACAATTATTCTAGCTGAATAAATCCATTAGATGGGTCAGTTCATTGTTTTAACCAAGTGGGAAACCTTCATCCTGAAAGAATAATCACTTTGGACTGTGGACCTTTCAGAGAAGTCTAACTGCCAGCTTGTCCCTAGGATGGACCCTCTGGCCTGGTGGGTAGGAACGTGGTTGTAACAGTATTTGAAATTAGGGTCAGACTTTTGACAAATTGTACAAGAGGTAGTGATAGATTTTAAGAATTGCAGATCTTTAGAGGTAGGTTGGAGATGGGTCTTAACAAAGTAGACTAAGTCTAGGCTGTTAGGGTGAAAAAGTTGGTGCAGATAGGACAGAATCTCCCTTGTACTGGGTGACTGCATGAGTTGTAGTGCATGGATTCCATGGGGGTGAAGATGATGAGGATATAACAATTCCCTGAAGGGCTGCTGTTTTAGCTGCCTGGTCAGCTCAGTTGTTTCCCTAAGAGATGATGAAACTGTCTGTCTGGTAAGATCAATAGTGGATAATTCCTATTGCTTCAGGGAAGTTAGAAGCCAATAACAATACCATGATATGACTCAAATTTAAAATTAAACTTCTCTTTGTTATGAGGAGCCTACACTCCTTCCAGATAGCAGTATGGGACAAAAGAATATGAAAAGCATACTTGGAGTCTGCATAAACATTTAAGGGCTGTCCCTCTGCCAACTAGAAAACTTATGTGAGTGCTACCAATTCAGCATGTTGGTATGTGGTTTCGGGAGGCAATGCACCAGTTTCCACAGTCTTTGTATCAGACACTATGGAATAGCCTACTTTTTGTATTCTCTTGTGCAAAAATGAACTGCCATCTGTATACCAAGTATAAGTGGCCTGAAGCAATGCAACCTCCCATATATGCAGGGAGTGAGGCAGTATTCTAGCATTTTGATACAAGAATAGGAAAGGGTGTGTTCCTGACTAGGGTAGGGGAGAAGATTGGCAATATTTAGGGCAGGGGAGGAAAGGATGGCAAGCCTAAAAGGTAAGGGTAGGATCTTCAGCAACTAAAACCACTTGGAGGGAAAGGACCTGGCAAAGGGGTAAGGTTTATAGACCCTTATAAATAAGAAGGTGGGACAGGTTATGATGGGAAAGGACAGTAAAAAGTGATTCAAACGTTAACTTCTTTGATACTCGGATGAGGAGCTTAGCAGCAGCTAGAGCTCATATGCATTGAGCTCATCCCTGAGTGGTGACATCTAATCTTTTTGATACATATGCTACCAGAGCCAAGGAAGGTCCTAGCTGGTAACCCAAACCACCATGGGCAAAGCCTGCTTTTTCTGTCACTTAAAGGGAGAAAGGTTGGTTAAGATCTGGGTGGTAAAGAGCTGGAGCTCGAAACAGGGACTACTAGAGTTTTTGAAAGGGTTTTACAACAGGGTAGAGAAGGGGTTCCCATAGGGATCCTAGTGCTGCCCTGTATAAGGGATGAGCTGAGAGAAAGAAGGTGGGTTTCCATGATCTTAGGTAACCAGCTATTCCCAGAATTAATAGAATCTTCTCTTTTGTGGTAGGGGCTGTCAGGTATTGAATTATCTGCTTCCTATATAGTGTAATAGCTTTTTGTGTTGGGGTAATAGTCAGACCTAAATAGGTAACCTGGGGCTAGACAACTGGACTTTGGAGGGTGAGATCCTATAGCCCCTGATAGTCAAAAAATTTAAGAGGGCGGAGGCATTAGCTGGGCTATCCTGGAATAAGGGACTACAGATGAGAATGTCTTCCACATATTGTAAAATGTTTATTTGGGGACAGATAGAGAGCATAGGTCAGAAGCTAGCACCTGACCAAATAGGTGTGGGCTGTCTCTAAATTTCTGTGGTAATATAATCTGTAAGGAGCATAGAATGGAAGCTTGTGGGCAAGGCAGAGTAGCCACCGGGTGATGTAAGACAGCTTGTGTGGAGAGAAGGAAGTAAAGAAAAATATTTTGATGCTTAAAGTGAGAAAAACAAGTTAAAGAAAAACATGTTTATACAGAAAAACAAGTTGAAAAAAGTGTGTTTACTTAAAGTGTGATAACCAGATGCAAAGTTTACGCAAGAGTGTGAATAAGCAGAAAGTACGAATTGTTTACTTAACAGTATAATAGACAGAGACTTCAGCTCAGCAGGGAGCCCTGCCTGCTCTAGCTACAGATAGCGTTGCTTCTGACAGGCAGCCCCTGCCTGCTCTGGGAGCAGGCTGCTGGGAGCGGGCTGCTATGCTGCTGCTAAGCTGACAGCTGGAAATAAGGCAGGAGCCTCCCTCAGATCCCCGGTCCAGAGACGAGAGCAATTGATTGTGGCTTGACCAGACCAGGAGCAGGCCCGAGGAAAAGAGTCACGAGTGACAGGCCCGAACCAGCGATTGGTCGTATCTTCACTACACCCCTCGCCTGAACACTGACAGCGAGACCAG
Organism: Sigmodon hispidus; assembly: GCA_004025045.1. NCBI lineage: Eukaryota > Metazoa > Chordata > Mammalia > Rodentia > Cricetidae > Sigmodon > Sigmodon hispidus. Next base: position 10,855 of record PVIH01004029.1, on the reverse strand, counting down.
ACCCAGAAGGCTGCTGACAGGTCGTATTTTTCAACTTACTGTTAGATTTGAGCACAGTGTTAATTACATTGTATTGTTGTGTGATCTTGATGAGCAAAAGTAAAGGTTATTGAACCGCCATTAGTGTCTGAAGTCTCGTTGTCCTTCGTCTCCGCCTGACCACGGAGAGTGCTCAGGAAAATACTTGCGACATAATCCAAGTGAGCTGTATAGACAGATGAGTGTCAGGGTCAGTCCAGGCAAAAGCAAAGATATTCTGAGACTGAGTGCTAAGTGGTATAGAAAAAAAGACATCTTTTAGATCTAGGATGGAGAAGTGGGAAGTTCCTGGAGGAATAGTAGAGAACAAAATATACAGAGTTGACCTGACAGGATTGACAGGGACCACAGCATAATTAATGAGCCTGAGATCTTGAACCAGGCAATAGGCTCCATTAGGCATTTTGGCTGCAAAGATGGGGCTATTAAAAGGAGGAAGAAACAGGGTGGAGTAGCTGCTTCCTCAAGCGATCATAAATAATAGATTTGAGCCATTTAAGGTTGTTTAGTGAGAGTAGATACTGAGCCTGTGCTATGTACTGGATAAGATCCTATAATTAGAATGCAACTGGTGAATGGTGTCTAGCCACAGAAGGATTCTGCATGTCCCACACTTGTGGGTTCACCTGTAAGCCTGGAAAAGGAAAAGGAGGGTTAGAACTTACAGACTGAGTGGCTAGCAGTTAGAGCAGTTGGCGAGACTGGATTCAGGTAAATGAAAGCTCCCACTTTGGTTAAAAACATTTCTTCCCATTAGAGCTGTTGGACAGTTTGGTATAACCAGAAATGACTGGGTAACAGGAATACCTCTAAAAATGCAACTAAGTGGTTGTATCTGACAAGGTCCCATGTGTTTACCTCCACCCAGACAATGGTAAGGCTTGAAAAAGAGGTTGGATCTCAGTACTCCTGCAGAACTGATAACATGGATCTAGTGTCTATCAGGAAAGATAGGGATCTGACAAATACCTCAATATTCACCTGGGGCTCCATTTGTGTGATGGTATTTGCCAGGTTAAGGAAGCTCGGGTCCTGTCATTCATCCACAGCCAGGCCCAGGATATTATTTGACCTATCAAAGTATACTGTTTCCCATCCTTTGATGTGCAGCAGCATTTGCCTGGCCAGTGGTTTTATAACACCTAGGACATTGCTTGGATGGCCTCCAAGAAACTGAGCAAGAGTGAGACCAGTGGCCCAACTGACCACACTGAATGCATGAGTGAGAATTTTTTTGTCTGCTTGCCTTAGGAGGCATTGACAGGGGGGCTGGCTTAATAGCCTTAGCCAGCAGGAGGTATTTCTCCTGGTGGATCCTGTCATCTCTCTGGTGATACACTTTAAAAGACAAAATGTCTGATTACAGAGTGAGTGGGCCCCTCTCAAGAGATCTAAGCGTGGCCTTGATGTCGAGGTAGCTTTGAGTAAAAAAATGGGTCATAAGAAGCTGTTGGCCCTCAGTGCTCTCAGGATCTAAATTTATGAACTGTAAGTCTACATTTGTAAGGTGCTCCAGAAACTGGGACAAGTTTTCCTGTTTATCCTGAATTACTTCCTGTGGTTTTTCAAAATTGACTGGCTTCAGAGCAGCTCTACGCAGACCTGCCAGTAAGCAGGTCATGAAATTATCCCTGGATAAAACTCCCCTTTGTGTATTATACTTCCAGTCTGAGTCCACATCTAGAACCACCTCAGCTTTCTGGAGGATGTGTTGAATTTGTTTGGTGAACCTCATCTATATGCACCCTGGCCTGTTCCCAAACTTGCCTGTGCTCCTTGGGAAGGGTTATTTGTTAGAATAGTATATACTTCATAAAAGGTGAGATCATAGGAGCCAAAGTCAACTTATTTTTTAGCTCCTATAGCTAGCCAGCAGTCATTTGCCAGAAGGCTACATTCCCTATTGTCTTTAGCTTATCCATGACTCCTGATAGCCTGGCTTGATTCTCTCAGCTCAGCAGGTGACATCCTCCAGCCTTCTCCTGTAGCTCCCTTAGCTCAGCAGGTGACATCCTCTAGACTCTCAACCAATAACAGATAGATTTCCATACTAATTTTACCCTGTTTGCTACTCTCCCTCAAAGGTCTGCCACATTCTTTTGTATTTCCCACACCCTTTTCTCCCAGCTACCTGCATGACAGAGATTCTGTATAAATATTGCTGTAAAAATAAAGCTAGAGGAGGACTTGAACAGAGAGATTTGTCTTGTTCTTCCGTTCTTTCATGTTCCTGCCTTCCATTTGATTCCTTCCCAGGTCTAGGTCCACGCTGAAGACCCTGCTGGTCAGGGAAATTGGGTTATATACTAAAATTCCTTTATAAAGGTGGTAGAATTAGAACTATAAGATCCCAATTTCTTTGCAACCTGGGAAAGTTCAGACAAGGCAAAAAGAGTATATACCTTAACTATCCCATTGACCTGACTCTCACCACTTCTTGAAGGGGCAGAACTGGGTCAGGATCCCTAGAAGCATGAGAATGGTTGATAGGTGGGGTGAAAGCAGAAGTCTGGTTTGTGTGTTCCACAGAGGAGAGGGTCAAAGGAACAGTAGGAAGAGAGCATTGAGATCCGAAGGGTGGGGGGTCATTTGCAGGATCTAGTGAAAGATGAGAATCTTCAGGGTCTAGGGAAGTGGATAAAAACAGATGAACCAGAGTACAGGAATCCAACATGGAAGACTTAGAGTTTAGATAGGAGAAAGCTTGTATATAGGGGAACTCTTTCCAATTCCCTGCACGCTGGCAATAGTTAGATAGTTTCTGTAAAATATCAAGATCTAGGGTGCCATTAAGTGGCCAATTTAAATTGTTGTCTAGGGGGTATCCAGGACATTTTTTAATACAATAATGGATAAGCATGGTGGTATCTAAATAAGGCATAAGGCTGAGAAGTTTCAACATCTCTAGCACATACCCTAAAGGTGAAGATGGATGTATACTTTTCACTGACTTATTTCCCATTATCAAGACCTAAGTGGGAGTCCAGAACTCAGCAAGCCTGGATTGCCACCTGGTTGACCGGTTCTGTAGGGAAGCATGACCACACTGAACAAGTCTGTCAACTGTCAACATAGCCCACTTGGACAATGCCCAAGATTACGCAAATGCCTATAAGCTCTCATCAGAGTGAAGGGTAAGCTCCAGGGAGGTATACCCACTGACAACAGGTGCTGCAAACCCATTGGCCCCAGTACCACGTGTCCATGCTCTACCCATGGCGGCTGCCAGCCGGGGAGGGTGGACAACACCCACAGAAGATGCCAGTGCATGCAGGTATGTATGGGGAAGGAACTCAATACTGAGAAAAGCCAGGAGTGTGGATTTGTCAATAAAAAGAAACAAGTCGCCACCAAGTAAAGATCATGAAATGTAATCCTCTGTGAAACTAGTTCACTTTTATGCTGACCAAGGGGGAAACTTACCAATTGATGCCAGTGGTGTGTGAGTATGGGCTAAGACCAGGTAAGTGGAAGGTGGTCCCAGGTGGAGGTGTCAAAAAAGACCCCCAGTGCCTGTGCGGGTTTAGGACTGGGGGGAGCCTGTTGAGGGCATGGCACCAAATGTTTTTTTGTTTTGTTTTGTTTTGTTTTGTTTTTTTTGCATATGAGTAGAATCTCAACACGGGGAATACCACACCAGAGTTTAATAGCAGGGAAGCAAGGGTGTGAGAGAAGCAGAAGAGAAAGAATCTTGTGTGAGCACTTTCTTTAAGAGGGTGGGTGTGTCCATGTTTGCATAGCCACACCCAGGGGTAAGGCAGCAACTTTACTCCATCCCAGGTGAATGCCAGTCTTGGGAATGCTTACAAAGGACATCATACTTCTTCAAATATTGAGGTTAGATTGTGCTCACTTCTAGGAAAAGAAATGAGGTCAGGCACAATATGTTTGTCAATAGGCTAAAGCTGTGACAAGCTCACATGTGGCTCTCATAGTCTCCTTTGCTGCAGTGAGTTTTGAAGACACAATGAAGTCCTTGGAGATTGCCCACTCCCACAGAACATCAGCATGGCAAGGACTTCTGCTTGTTAAAGAACTGAGGTTTGCTAATTACTTGTTACTATACAGAAGCTTATCATGCCTTTTGATGAAAGGTACACAAATGTGGGTATTCCAGGTAGGGATCTGCTGAAGTGGCTCTCCAAAGAACATTCCAACATTAGCTAAATATGGTGGCCCACAATGGAACACAAAAAACTGAACCAAAGTAGAAGAAAGCAGCTAGATTATTAGCTGATAAAGCATTTGCAAGCATGAGGACCTGACCAGTCCCTAGAACCTGAGTAAAAAATTCTAGACATGGTGGCATGCACTTGTAGTTTCAACACTGGGGAAAAGGACACAAGTGGGTCCCTGGACCTTTCTGGCCAGACAACCTGGCTTACTTGGCTACTGCCAAGCCAGTGGTATACATATGTATACCACTTTGCACATATGTACAAAGAAATAAAAGAATAAGAAATTTAGATAAGGCATTAGGAGCAGAAGCATATGTGGGTATATGGCTATGTGGGCTGAGCTGGTATTCCATTTGTGAGTAATAAAAAAATTCCTTATGTTTCAAAACAACTCACACCCCAAGAGGATTCTAAAGACAGATGACCATATATACTGGGATCTTATCATTACAATGTGTTCTGGTTTAACACTGACAGCATCCTTGCTTGAGATCTCTCTCAGGTAACTAGAAACAATTCTGACCCCTGTAAATGCCACAATAAATAATCTCTTCTCAGGTGTTGGTATGTCTTAGATAGCTGACTATGAAAAGCTTCTACTTCCCATAGTATATGATGTATATCCACTACTTCTTAGCTTCTCTCCACATGGTCAACTTCCCACAGTATGTGCTGTAAAGACACTGCTACTTAGCATCCCTCCACATGGTCAAGCTACACAGAGGTACCTCATATGGTAATAAGCTGCATAGGATGTCTTTCATGGCTTGTAGATGTCACCATATCACTGTGGATGTACTCTGGGGCTACATCCTAGACAACCCTTGGCATTCAAATGCTTTTCTGAGGGGGTGCTTCTAAAGGGTCCTAAAGTACAGCAATTCTTTGTAAGAGTGACAGTGTCTCTGGATATAAAGAGACCTAAGTAAAATGTATTTGATATATTCATACATTGAAAGACAAAGATTAGAGTATGGATACTATCTTCTATTGGTAATATATCCCACAACTTGTAATATTGTAATAGCACTCCAGACAGAATTCAAACAACTATTTACGAGGCAGATTTTATTTTCTCTCTCTCTCTCTCTCTCTCTCTCTCTCTCTCTCTCTCTCTCTCCATATGTTTGCATGCATGCATTGTGTATATGTGCATGAAGAAACCAAAGGTCAACTTTAGCTGCTATACACCTTGTTTTTTGTAAAATGGGGTCTTCCATTAACTTGCAGCTCACCAATTAGGCCAGGGTAGATGGCTGTTGAGTCCCAGGGATACAGCTGTCTCTGTCTCCCAATCCTTGTAGTATAAATGCATACCATCATGGCTGGACTTTTATGTGAGTGCTGAGGATGGAACTCATATCTTCATGCTTGCACAGTAAGTATGTAACCACCTGAGCCATCTCCCTAGCTCTCATTCTAATTTTTGTAGTAAAACAATCTGCTCAAAGAAGTTAATGAATTATTCAAACCTCATGAAGAAAAAAGGCTTATTCTGTAGCCTGTAGAGCTTTGGGGTGGGGCAGAGGCCTGCCACAAGCAAGCAGAGGAGAAATACCCCTGGAGACCTTACCTCAGGTTGAGCTTCTGTCTTTGAATGTCCCTTCTCACTGGAGAGGATAAGCCATCCTTCTCTATTTGGCTTCAGGTACTACATTTGTTGATAGCAGGACAGAAAATACACTTGCCATGTGTCTCATGAAGTACAACTCAATGCAAGAGGGTCTGTAGATTTCCCATATGTGACCTCATGTCAAGCCTACACAGCAAGCTTCTTTCCTTAACGCTACATAGAGAGCCCTGGATTTTGATTTGGAACATTGGTTTCTATACTAGTCTTGAGCTACCATAATAGGGAACTGTAAGCTGGTTGCCTTAAACAGCAGAAAATTTTATTCTCAAAATTGATTGCAAATGTGGGGTCAGGAACCCATGTTTCTCCTGAGGTTAGTCTGCTTGGCTTAGATGATGTATTTTCTCTGGTTCTCCAGACAATCTCACCTCTGTGTGTATCAATGCCCTTCCTTTACAAGAACGTCAATCATCCTGGCTTGCATAGGAACTCTTAACACCTATGCCATCTCTCTAAGGACATTTTATTCAGATATTCTTAGGCACTGATGCACTGGATGAGTGTGCTGTCACAAACAGACAGTGTTCAGGAATTTCAGACTCAAACTATAACTTTATCTACAGAGCAGAGCCCTGGAAATTTCATACCTAGTAGTGTTGGCCATTACTTTCTCTGGTCACCTAAGGTTGGGAGGGATTAGGAAGCTTTCTGAGAACAGAGGCTCAGTGGTTCCTGACGTTGCATGTGGAATCAATGTCAACAGCCTCTATGTTTGTTAATATCAATTGGTAACTTGACAGGCTCTGGAGTTCTGAGCATGACTGTGAAGGACTTTCTAGATTTGGTTAATTGAGGTGTGGGAAGATGCACCCTAGAGTGGGGGCACTTTTCTATGGACTGAATAAAAAGGAGAAAAAGAGCTGAGCATCAGCTTCCATCTCTCTCTTCTTCCTGGCTGTGGTTGCCATGGGACCAGCTGCCTCAGCCTCCTGCTTCTGTGAGTTCCCTAGCTCAGATCCTTGAATGGAAGGAAACCCCAGTTGACTGGAGGATATGAGTAAGGACACTGAGATATCCTGTAGAAGTTAAATCTCCAGCAAGGGTGATAAGACTCTCTGGCTTTTCTTCATCTAGGTTTTCCTTTAAGTACATTTGGCTGCTGGCCTGTCTACAATCCTGAGGGTTGTTGTGTTATAATCTGATGTTTAACTGGTGTAGACAGCTGGTGGATGGTGATGAATGGAGAGAGGTCCCATGCCCCATGTGTCTAAGTGTCTAGCAGGAGACACTTAGACTGGTTCCAAATGAGGAAAATTTATTATTATAAAGAGAGGGAGTTGAGATAGATGGAGGAGACATAAAGAGATAGAAGGGGGTTGAGGTGCACACCTTCTAGCAGAGTAGGGGAAGGGAGGACAGAAAAAAGAGAGGGTCAGAAGTAGTGGGACTCCTTAACTGGAGCTGGACATCAGAACTCAGGGCAGGGCCAGGCCAGTTACTATTGGCCAGTGTGGCTTTAAGGGCTAAGACAGAATCCTAACAAGGGTTTTCAGCATATCTCAGCCCTTTAACACTAGTGAGGCATGGTGAGTTTATCCCTGGCTCTTTAGTTGCCACAAAAAGTTAAAAACTGGAGAAACTGCTTGGGGGGGGGTGCTCTAGGCAAAGTCTGAGCCTAGAAGCTTAATGGGTCCAAAATAAGGGCTGGCCAGCCTTATCTCCAAGGACCTGTGAAATATGCCCTGATGCATGAAATGGCAACTAGAATCTTGCTCAATATAGAACACTGGAGATGAGCAATCAGAGCAGGACTTCTCCAGAGTCTGTAACATTTTGAGTGAGGGGATAACATTAGTCATTTTGCAAAGGGGAGTTGGGCATTTAGGACTTGGAGCATTTGGGCTTGGAGGCCATAAAAGGGACAGAAAAGGGGCACTAGGTAACAGAGGATTGAGTGTACCATAAATGGTTGGAACAAGAGAGGCTGGGGTTATCAAGAAGAGCAGCCTAAACAAGGGCTCTGCAGAGGTAATGCTTCTCAGCAGAGGTTGTTATCCCAGGGGCTGTAGAGACGGCAGTGCACAGTCAGGTTGTTCCCTCTGGGACAATACCCCAGGATGGTCCATCTGCTTTTCAGATAGAGCAATTTTAAGGAATCAGATTGGTCTCAGGGAAACTCAGACATGCAAGACGAGAGTACTACATGTCTGCTCTCCCTGTTTTATTTGTTACAGTTCTAGAGTTTGGGGAGTCCATGTCAAAAGTCTGGGAGATTCTATGTCTGGTGAGGGCTCACCTCCTGGCTCTGCATGGAATCTTATTGCTCTGTGATGAGAGTATAACCTCCTTTAGAAGGACACTGCTCCTTTCATGGGCACTCCACTAGTCAGAAGGTAATGCTAGATTCCAGCTGTCACTGAGGCTCTACACTTTGCAGCAGCTTTTTCCCTGTCACAGGTACACAGGCATGAAACACTGACTATGGCTCAGAACAGAACTCTACATCCAGGAGCCCTCAGTTTAGAGGTGAGTTTATGGGTATTGGTGGCCCCATTTCTTCTCTGCTTTCTGCCTGGGAATCTGAGAGTCTGGCTGGGCTTATGATAGGAAACCACCCCCATCCTCAGAAAGAAATAAGGAAACTTTGACTTCTGCTGCACAGGCCCTGATTCTCTTCAGAGCTGCTTCCATGTGTCTTTTCTAGGCCTAGGGCTTGAACTTTCCTCAGTCCCTGCCATGCAGTTAGTCTGTCTCTTGGCCCATGGGATTAAACATTCTTCTATAAAGTTCCATATGTTAGTGATGCTTCAGTTTGACCACTGGGCATGGCCATGCTTCTCCAGCATTGCCATGTTGGGGCCATGCTCCCACCCACAGAGTAAGTTTACAGGGCACACCCCTAGGTATGTCTACATGCCTGCCCTTCCTTTAAAGAGAGACAACACATGGCAGAGATTCCTTTTTTCTCTTCCCCCCTTTTTCTTCTCTCTCTCCTTTCTCTCTCCTTATCCCTTCCCACACCATTCCCTGGATATCCAGATTTCCTGATAAGCTCTAAACGTCATCTGGCAGCGTGTTTCATCTTTCCTCATGCAAAATACTAATATTCGTGTCATGAGTTGGATAGCTTCTTTCTAGACTTAGGTGCACATGTCTAAGGAAGTCTAATCCAAGGGTCACTGTCAGACTCACCTTACATTTGTGTGGTCACAGCATATATTTGCCCAACACCAGCTCCAATTGGTAAGTTTTTCTTTACTCCTGGCTTTCCCTGCTATTGAAGCTTCTCCACAGGACTTATTTGCAGGAGTACCCTAGGTGCCTGTCTTTGGGTTTTTGCCAGCAGACACCTGGGGATAGTGTGCACACACTATGTGACCGATGGGTTTTCTACAGTGTGAGCGTGGGTTGAGATTATTCCTGGAGTCCTTATCCTCATATTAACAAATGCTTGGGGGTGATTGATGTATAGCTGTGGCATATAACTAGAGTGATGTTCTAGTAGACTGCCTTGGAAACCAACGGGTGTTTCACAGTGGTATCACTTGCCTTGAGACTGCTGGCTGAGTAATGATTCAGGTCTAGCAAGCTCTCAACCCACTTTGAGCTTCGGTATCAGAGAACGAGCCAGTGACAAACCAAGTTTATCTATTTTTATCCCTTAGATTACTATATTTTTCAACAACTTCCTTTTCAAAACAAGTGAATGAGCAAATGAAAAGGATGTTTCCTCTCCATACTCCCCCATTCTTCTAAACCTCCTCTTTCTGCTTTCTTCTCAAAAACTTTTTCCTTCCTGCCACCCTACCACATTCTCTCTAAAACTTTTGCATTTCAAATTCAACTACTCATCTACTTTCATCCATAAACTCCACCACCTACAAGCAGTATTTATCCTAAATACAGTTTACCATCCCATGAAACACTTATAAGACAATTTGACCCCTAAAGCCCATGTGAAAAGGTGTAGTAGCACATACATGTAATCCCAGTGCTAGGGAAGAAGAGACCAGAGGACTCCAGGAGCTTATTGGTGCCCCAGTCTAGCTGAATCAGTGAGCTCTACATTCAGTGAGAAGCTCTGTCTCAAAATACAAGTTTGTAAGCAATTAAAGAGATATATTTCATTGACACCTGACCTACCCCCCCACACACACACACAAGATAACACAGCATAGGGGAAGTACAGTACGTACAGGGGGAGGCTAAGGATCACAAAACAGTGGGAGCTCATCTAGCTGCACTGGCTGGTAAGATATGAGATGCTGTCTGTGACCCTCTCTGTCTATTGTCAGTTCCTGCTGTTAACTGGTGTGGTGTTTTGTACCAGAATGGCCCCCATGGTTCTATATATTTTAATGTTTGGTCAGCAGTTGATAGAATTTTTTTAGATGGATGAGGATCTGTGACCTTGTTGACAAAAAGTGTTTGAGGGGGAGGTTTTGAGGTTTCAAAAGTCCACGCCATTCCCAGTTTTTTCTCTGTCTCATGCTTGAGTATCAAGGTGTGAGCTCACAGCTATTGCTCCAGGACCATGCCTGCCTGCCAGCTGCCATGCTCATAATACTAACCATATGTAACCATGAGAACAAACTAATTGTTTTATTTTGTTAGTTGTCTTGGTCATGGTGTTTGTCACAGCAATAGGAAAGTCACTAAGACAACTAGTTTGTACAAATGCATTCCAGTGTGCACTAGTGACAAAGCCTGAACCTAGCAGAAACAGTTGACAAAAAGGTGGAGAACAAGCACTAGTGAGCTAGGCAGGCCAGGTGTGAAGAAAATAAAAATATTTTTGCCTAACACTGGCCCTTTTTTTTTTTTTTTTTTGCTGCTGAAGGAAATCTTGCTGATAATATAAATCCAGTCAGAAACACCCTGGACTGACCCTTTGGATCCCACGCCACCTAGAGGAACACCTGACTCACTCTTGAGGGAGAGGGGAAAGAACTGGATTTGGCCAGAGGTGGAGACTGATCTAAGCATTAATGGGTCAGTGGGACCATAGGACTGTATGCTCCCTGCCCAGGGAGGGGATGGGGAGTTGCAGAGGAAAAAAAAAAAA